>JAVSBT010015456.1:0-19056 GCA_033118115.1 Pharyngocirrus eroticus
TTTATAAAGAATGATTATTTGGGACATATGTTGGTGCATATAAAAAAAAGCAATTAGACCCTCATGACGCCTTAATTGGTTGTCCATAGTAGTGAGTTTGAATTGTTGGATTTCATTCTAGTTCTAGGTATCTGAAATGCCTATATTTTGGTACGAAATAAAAAGCTGGGTGTTGTTGCCTTGCCTCAACCCCATCTCAAGATAATGTATTTTCATTTTTAAGAATAATGTTAAGTGCAATTATGGATTGTGTATGTTTTAGTCAAGAAGACTTTTAGAGATGTGTTGATTCGAATATTTGAGGTACATGTATAACTGATTTGCTGCGACTATTTCTTTGATGTTCCCTGTCCATTGTTATGCTGATTGTCTGACTTTCTTGAGTGGAAAAGGAACAGGGAATAGGTCTTGGCGACTCAGTCCTTCTGCAAATACAAAGGGTTTCAAAAAACACTCTCCTAGATCTTCCTGCTGCTAGGAAGTAGACCACAGAATTTAAAGAAGCATTAAAAACTGAAAGTCCATCTGCTGCTGTAGAAAAATAGAAGTAAAAGAAAGGGCACCTCGTTTCCGCACTAGAAAGCATAAGCCGTAAGATTGGGTAAATAACCATTGGCAATTGTGTGATAATGAACAAAATTATTACTGCCAAAAACCCTATCGATACATTTTGATCTTTTTCTACAGACGTTTGTATTTGAGATATAGATGTTCTTGTGATTTTTGCTTTTCTCAAAGCTTTGATCATCTTGTAACTTAGAATTATAATAATAAATAACGGTACAATTTTTCTTAAAAACGTCAAAAAGATATTCCTATACACAAGTTGATACACTCTGTTGTTATATAAGTTCGTGATATTGTAATAAGGCTTATAGATTGTTGTATTATCCCATCTTTCAAAAGGTACCCAATAGATTTTTGACTCAAAAAGCCTTGGAATTTCCACTAGTATAGATGCCAATACGACCACAACCATTTGAGTTTTTGCTTTTCTTGACATCGAAGTTCCAGACACTTTAAAGGGGTGGCATATCGCAGAGTAACGATGTATTGTCACCAAAGTAACGGTCCAGAGAGAACATGTATAACATATAGAGTGAACAGGATATGCTATGACATAAAGGTATCGTCGAATATTTTCAACAATTGAATCTGTACCAGAGAATACAAAATAGTCTGGCCAAAAACAAGCAATGTAAGTCAAAATCATAAACGTGTCCACAATCATTATGGACTTAAGTAGAAACAAGGTTACTTTCTTCAGCTTTAACTTCTTCAACGTTTTCACTGCTATGAAATTGAAGAAAATGCCTAGAAGTCCAATGAATATGACAACAATTCCACGAAACACAAAACGAAACACTGCCCCACACAGAAGTCCACCGCTGTATTGATACATTTTTTCCGGTGTTTTCAATAGAGCTTTTTATTTCCTATTGAGAATATGCCTTTCTTCCAACGACTCTTAATCAGCAGACAATATTTCAGGATAGTAATATTATCAATTCATTCTTTTTATATATCTCACATATATACCGTTTGTCTACATGTCATGAATCAGAAAATGCAGCAGTAATTTAGAATAAGCATTTCTGAATTTTACAAATGCTTAATGATTTACTGGATCCTCCAAATGTTTATAATAATTAACATGTCTCCATTCCATTTGAGGTCATTAGAAGTTTTCAATAAAGTTTATACTTGTACATAAAATGCTTCACTCCTACTCTGTTAAATTAAATCCTAATGCTGAAAATTTCGACGATACTTTCTTCAAAGAAATATCTTAATTAACTGGGAACCAATTATGACATTAACAAATGGGAACCAATTATGATATTTTGAATAATGATAAAAAGATATCCTAACCAAATGGGAACAAATGACGTTAATAAATGATGACATTTTGAATAATGATAAATGAGTCCTTATTGGTGCTGTATAAACAAACAGTATTATCATTCAAGATCATTCTTTTAAAATGAGAATCAAACGTGTGTAAGCAGGTCCATGTGAGATCAGCAATGTTGAATGGTGAGTTACCCTCTTTACATAAACATTTCAATAATTATAGTACAATACAATATTTTGTGGTATTAAATGTGTGTGGGATTATTTTTCAAGAAGCCATTGACCAAATATTTCAAGGTCTGTGACCGAGAAAAACTGCATATAAGTCTATAGCTATTTGTCTTTTTAACTCACTTTTACACTTTTAGAATAAAAATAGCTTTTACACTTTTAGAAAAAATATTATTATTTTGTGTTGTTAGTGACATCTAGTGGCAAATAGAGTCAACACTAGATTTATTGGTGCCAAGTGCCTACATCACTGATTATACAGTTGCTAATTTTCACTTATAGTGTATGTGGAAAATAGAAACACAAAATAGTGATATGTGGGTACACTTCATCTAGTGTTGATCCATTTCATTACTAAATAATCACTTACAACACAAAACATCAACATTTGGTTCTCAGCGTGTAGTCGGATAACAAGGGTACAGACTTTGTTATTTTTTTTATTAATGTCGTCTAATGAAAAGACGAAACAAGGTACTATATTAACATTTGTCTCATCTCAAGTACTCTTCATAAACCTTTAACATACTCGTCTTTGATTGTTTCCTTAATAGCTTTCTATTCTAAGAATGTTGAAAAAGTGAGCAAACACTTTAATACAGATAAAGATACCTTCACCTTCAAGCAATGTTCTTGTCCTTGAATTGATTAATGGTAATTTTTTTGTATTTTTTCACTTTAAAGCATGTATTGGGGTAACACTTCTTAATGTGTATACATGTACCATTACTACTACTACAACTACTACTACTAGTAGTAGTAGTAGTTGTTGTTGTAGTAGTAGTTAATCATACAGAAAAAAACAACTTTTACAGTTTCAATGTAGTATGGAAAATATCAAAAGGTTTATCAAAGAATTTTATAAATCAATATATAGGAAATTTATTTCTATGAGGAAGCCATTTTGTTAGCACTGAAAGAAGACCAAGGCCATAGACATTCGCACGTTTTTGTACAGGAGAGGTAATGCATTTTGGAAAGACTGCTATACTACACCCAGCCAAGAAATGTACATAAGAGTAGTTTTTGTAATATTTCTGCAACAGTCCAATCGTTTGAGTTTGGTGAAAAAGTAAATTAAATTCCAGTGGTTTTTTAGTAATATGTAACTCTGTGTCCTCACAATTCTTTTGAGAAACAAACTGTTCCTTTTCACCCTTCCTTGGTACTGGTTCTGATGGCTTGTGTACGATACAAGCTGATGGTTCAGGCAGAAACTGTTGCCCTGGGTTTGATTCTGGGCTCATGTAGTGAATAGTTCTTGGCGAGTTCTTCTTTACCACACACCCATTCAAAGAATTCCACTTATGTATATAAATATGGCAATAGTCACTCTTATTTTGCATCTTTTGAATCTCTCTCATCTTTTTAATGACCATCTTGATCTGGTTGTCTGTATCGACATTTGATAGTTTCTTGTCTTTTTCGTTCTGTGACGATTCATTATTTTCTTTAAAACTATCCTTTCCATCCGGGGATTTTTTCCACCATTTTTTCGCTGGCGATAAGACAAGTTTTTCATTCCATTTGTGATAGTATTTGTGTAGATATTCTGGCTGTGCCTGCACATATTGAATAGTCAGAAGTTCTTTTTCCACCATCAGTACCATCATATCGGTATACTTGGCATTACATTTCAGAATCTTATTGCGAAGCATTTTATTTTCTGGGGAGTATGCACGATGACTGAATACAAAAGCTAAAATGAAAGTCGAAAAAGACGTGTAATGAAATGGGGCAACTTCAAAAAAAATATTATTATCATTATTATGACATCATTATAATCATCATCATTATTATCTATTTTATCATCATCATTAGTAGTGGTGTTCCTAATATCATCATTTTTAATATTATTATTATAATTATTATTATCATCAACTTTTTTATCAATATATATATTGTTTTTTTGCTCAAGTACCTTACCGTGAGGTATCTTTTCTTCTCCGTGTACCGTATTTACAAATGAACGTAGTACTTCGTCGAATTCAGCCTCGACTCTTATCTTATTTCTACCGAAAGACACTGTCCATTGTTCACGCAAGTGTGTGTCTAAGTTATCCCAATTGAGAGGACTCTCCTGTGTGCAAAAAGACAAGAATTATTTAAATTTTCAAAGTTACAAAACTGCTAGAACAAAAAATAGTGGTCTTAAATATTGTATTCAACGGTCCTATATATCCAACACTGGTGAAAAGTAGCAATATTCAGTGATGGTGCATTCACTATGCATAATTATACTAATGTTTATGCCATAATATACACAAATCATCTTTATATTTTTGAATAATGAAAACTGAAAAATACTTACTGTTGGGGACATCTGTGCCTCATGAATATTCAGATTCTTATAAGATTTTACAATAATTCTGTTTATTTTTTCCAAAGTTCATTATATTTATTCTGTTTTGTTTATTTTCATTTCATATCAAAATCATAATAAATAAAAAATATATTTATACTTTGCTATCCAAAAAAAATCCTTATATTTATTCTGTGATCATTTTCATATCAAAATCATGATAGATAAAAAAATATTTTTACTTTGCTATCCCAAAAAGATCGACCTTATTTTTAGTGTCATTACGTAAAAAGAATATCATTCAGTGACGTAATAATGTAAGTTCTCCATTGCAGTAAGAGTATACCGACAGGGCTGCACTTTGATCTCAATAATATGTTAATTTTTAGTCCGTAGGAAACAAAGATTTAATTTGTCCTTTCCAATTGTATTTTGCCATGCAATGTGGAAAAAAAGATTCTATTGTCAACCCAAACATCTTTCTCTTTTCTAATTAAAAAAACTCATTGATCTGTATTCATTTTAAGAGCATGTATACCAAACGTTAATAGAAATAAAACTTCTTTTTTCTTTTGTGTGATTGTTTTCAGGTTTCTAACACCTGTCTGTGGAATAATCAAATACCCTCTTTGACTTTGGTAATAAAACTTGGCGTCATTACGTCTTTTAGGTACTGTCCGACGTACATACACCATCTCAGGCACAGCAGCATTTCCTCTAGACTCGGATGTATAGCTGTTATAAATTCCTGTGTTATTGTGCTTTCAAGCAAATTCATATAATACGAAAACGTGCATTGTCAAATATCATTTTTGATATTCAATTGGAAAGCTTTTACTCGAAGCATTAAAAATCAAATGGCTCATAGTTCAAAAGATTATCTTCTTGTCGGCTTCTGGATCACTTTTGTTATTGTGTTGATAAATTTCGTCGTTATTGAATTCGGGATAATGGGGTATCAAGACATTGATAAACAAATTACTTGTGATTGTCCGCCAGATTTCATCTACCACAAGGCTTGCAGTTATGAGAAAGTAAGGGACGAACATAGAAAAAAGAGTCAGAAGAAGAGAAGCTATGCCAGGAATCACATTAGACAATGTAACATTTCGAGGTGTCAAGACTTGCCAAAAACACTTGAGCCTGGATTCACTATGAAACAAATTTCACAAGTTATAGAGCTAATCACTGTTTTTCATAAAGCTATGGAAAAGGCTGGAATAACCTATTTCGCCATATCCGGCACTGCACTTGGTGCATACCGCCATCATGGTTTTATACCATATGACGACGACTTTGATGTGGTTATAAATGGATCTCAGAGAACAGCAATTATAGCCGCTCTGAGAAAATTGGGCTCGAGGTACGAGCTATATGAAAGCAACTCAGGAAATGTGTTTAAATTTTCGTTAAAAGAGTTCGCAAGAGTTCCATATCGATGGTCTTTGCAAGACCTCTTTGCCTCCTTTTCTTTTAGTGGACTTTTTACTGGCATATCTCCAAGATTAAGACCCTATAGATGGCCATATCTTGACATTTTCCCTTTTAATGAAAACCAAACCCATATTTCTGCTTCAGTGCCATTTGATACAATTACCTACAAAAAGTCGGAAGTTTTACCACCAGTAAAGAGAAAATTCTGTAACAAACAAATCTACACCCCCAAGAATATGCTCTATCTTCTAGAAACCGAAGGGATAAATGTGTCTCAGTGTGTAGGTAGAAATTACAGCCATTCTGTTGGTAGGCAGCTTAAGAATCCTGTACATGTGCCCTGTTCATCTTTAAAACACATATTCCCATTTGTTGAGAGAGGAAAAAAATATGAAACATTAACAATTGGAAAAAGAGTACTGTATGAACTATTTGTTTGATGAAGTAGTCATATTTGTACATAAAGTTCAAGTTTCAAAGGACTGTCATGTAGAATTATTGTCCAAGAAGAAAAAAAATCTTCATTGTGATTGTGTTTGAAAAATCATGACACTGTGCAACAAGTAAAACTTCAAGAGCGACATTTGTTCACATACAATCTATATATCAGTCTTTTAACAGTATTCAAATTTCAAAATACTGTCATACTTGAAATAATTTGTTGTTCTCTTGTTAGGGTTTCAATATACTTAAATACTGGTCCCAGGTCCAGGATAAATAGCAGTTTAATTTTATTACACGTTTGTAATTGACATGAAACATATGCATTTAAAATGGTATAAGATATACACCCATGACACAGAAATGTAGTCCATTGGCAATACAATCTTGCAGTCTGGCATGGTGACATTTAATCAAACATAGTATATTATACACATTCTTTGATTTAATTCAAACAAAATAGGAGTCATCTCTGCCTGCTGTAGGATTGTTCTTTGTTCTGTTTAAAATAATGAAAAATGACCTTCCAATTGGGACGTCATAATTATGTCATACTGTTGATCTGATTTAATCAGACTACTTGGCCCTATTGATACAAATAGTTTAAAATCCTAGATGTCACGACGTTGGTTTTTTCCCAGCATGTATCAGTCTGTACATTTGTTTCAGCTGTTTTTTTCTATCATTATGGCATCCTGAATTACAAAATATAAAAAAACCTGCATGTATCATTCTGCCATAAGCTTGAATAAAGCAAGAGATAATACAAAATAATCTGTGTAGTGTTACTTTAGCTTAGTAAACACTAGTAAAAATTATTACATGTTTCTTTAAAAACATGGCAAGACCCCTCTGCCTCCTTCAAAAACACAACAATGTCAAATGCCTTCCAGAAGGGGCATGTTCAAACATCTCTAAATAAGTTTTACCATGTTTTACACCGGTTTACACTCACAAACACAGAGAAAAAAAATCATAACAATCTTATTATTGATTATTTCCACTTTTTCATTTTTTAAAGATTTTGCACAAACCTAAAAATGAATTTGATTTCACATTACATCCATACATTCCTTCAAAACTGCCTTCATCTGAAAATACAGGTCCATCGTCATAGATCAGATCAAAACCTCCAATTCTTTTTTCTTTGCCGGTCAGTCTGAAATGACACAATACATAATTAATCAAATTCAATCATTGCACAAAGATGACAATGACAACTGTTTTCATTTTGCACTGGTTTATTGTCTTTATGTACAATTATCCCACACATTCTACAGAGTTTTTTCTGCTGACGTCCCAATCTATTGTAGCCCGCCATCTTGCCGGTCAAGCTTTGTCCCTCAATTGGGTTAAGAAAAGTCAAAGTCTAACAAGCTCAACCAATGGGAGATTGACCGGCAATATAGGGGCACCATTGGTTTGACCTGAAAGTCCTCTATACATAGGAGAGATAAAAACTTCCATTGACCTACTGACCTACTTTCCATATCTATGACATTGAGAACATCCTCAAGGAGACCACACTTAAGGTCATAATCTTCTGTATTACTAGCTGTCAGTGATGGAGAGGCATTTACTTCAATCAGCCAACTAATACAAAATAAAATTATAATATGAGAATGGTATTGAAGAAAATAGATTACCATAATAGTATTTCACCGCTTAAAGTTTAAAAACAAAAGATTATTACTAGATAGAATTTTGATCATAACTATTATAACACTGAGAAAAATATTTTTTTCACATTGAAATTAATTGTTAATGGGAAAAAGAAGACATGTATTCACGTCTACTCTGAACCCTTCAATCATTATTATAAAATATTACTTACGGCTTTAGACTAGCATCCAATAATATATCATAACCATACAATTCAAAGCAATGTTTGTCATTTATCATGGTTTTCTGAACACTGAGAAGACTTTTGATGAATATATCATCCATTAATATGAACATGTTTTCAACCTAAAAATATGTAATTATGATTATCAAAACAAGAAACACAAACATCATCCCCTCAAAATATAGACATTTTAGAAGACCAATGAGAATCTATTGTATTTTCCACATGCACAATATATTTGCCTGCCATAGATAATGAACACAGGATCAAAAAAATACTTTTATCTCTGGTCTGGATTTTGATAACTGAATAGAACATTTATAGTGCAATTGGAATTCCAAATGATAAGCAGAAAAACTAAAACTTTGATAAATAAACCAAAATCGTTTTAATATTGGCAGGGTTTACCTCTTCCTGTCCATGTTTAGCTGTCATGAACTGTCTGAGTTGTCTCAAGGACCACTTTGAACCTTTTTCTGGGTCATAGTCTGGGGCAGTCTTTTGCACTGCTACATTGGTCAAATGGACATCTTTACATTATTGTTAAAGAATATAAATATCATTCAAAGTTGATATTGCAATTTGCATTCACTAATGATATCACTGTTATAGCATTACACATTGTCACCACAGGTCATATGAAAAAAAGCCTCCGAATACGAAAAAGTGATATTTGAAAAAGCCAACAGCTTCAAAGTAAATATAATAGTAACAAGTCCATGATGCCGCGTTGGAGAAATATTGCAAAATAAATGCTAAAATGAAATTACTTGGACTTGTTACTATTATATGAAAAAGTGAGTGTGTTGGCCTAGCTTGGGTAAAAAAATAATAGGCTATATTTAAAAAAAGGTTTAGGCCTATGTATACATATATAAGTACAGTCCCATCACAAGACCACCTATGGGAATGGGCTTTGAGGGGTCTTAATTGAGAGGTCTTACAAGAGATGTATAAATCAGGCCTATTTTTACTGTGCTAGTCAGAGATGTTCTTTTGACTGAGGTGCAATTTCTTTATTATACTAAAATTCCAGCACTTTTCCATTTCACGGGGTGCTTTAAAAGTAATATTTAGCTGCACACATGTTTGCTGCTAACGTCTCTACTGAAAGGATACAAGCATCATCAATTGAAGTCATTGTATATCTGTTTTGAGAAAATCTTGCAAACCCACCACGATACAGCCAAACTGTTAGAGGTATGTACTGGAAAAAAAACAAGAAAAAGTTAGTCTTTGTTTTGAAGTAAGGGTACATGATGGGAAATGAATTTAGACCTCAGTGATGTATTACAGAATGAAAAAATATATATGATATTAATAAGTACATAGCAAACACTTTTAATAGAACAAAGAAATTGTGTACTTAAAAGCCATTACTGGGGACAGAATGATTTAATGCAAAACCCATTTAGAGGAGGAATATGTCTTAATTGTCATTGCCCTGTAGATAAGTTCCTTCTACATTTCAGTAATGATACATAATGTCAAACACATGATAAACATACAGAGTAGAGATTAGAATAGAAAGATCTTTGTAAAACTATACTAGGTGTCACCTTTCAGCTACTAGTGGCTGATATGATCAACAGTTCAAGGTCAAGGATTTGACTTTTGATCTAAGCTCCCATACTTTGAGTACTTTGAGTTTCTGTTCAAAACAAGGTGCGTCTGCTAATTTCAGAATACAATTCCTACTAATTTCTACAACTACAGGTATATATTGTTTCTATTTTCATTCCCATTAATTTCAAGAGCTTACATTTCACAGATTGTCTTTTCTGTATTTTTTTTAATACATATTATCATTTATCATGTATTCCTGACAGCTTTATTTACATATCCATTTGACATAACGTAACATCAGTGTATTAAAGTTAGCCAAATATTAATAATGAAAGTTCAACATTGAAATTGTGCCAAAGCATATTTCAGCAGATTCAGGTATTTTTGTATGGTCATAGAGCGATTCTGTGTTACCATCTTGTGCATGTACTAGGAATTGCCCAAATAAATTTCTGATATAGATTTTGACATTATTTTGTGTGTTTGATTTTTGTTCTAGGGATATCATGGCAACATCAACAGAATATAGCACCGAGCCACTGGACATCAAAGATATCATAGTATGTACCTTATGTAAAACAAGAGGGCCTGAAGCAGAACTTGTACAACTAAGCTGTTTCCATCTCTGTTGCAAAGCCTGCTTGAAACACCTTTTCAGAGACCTTAAGCCAGGATCTTTGTTTAGCTGCCCTGCAGGTTGTGTAGACATGCCTGTGCCAGAGCAAGGGGTAGAGGGTTTTAAAGCTGAACTTTTGCAGTACAAGATGGCTAACATTGCTAGTATCCTATCTATGATGCTTGTATAACTGCAGGGGAAGAGACCACAAGTTCTAAGTTTTGTGTAACATGTAAGACACATCTGTGTGATGCTGATTCCCTTCGTCATCAAACTCATGTACATTCTCCTCACGAAATCATTAAAACAGAAGAATTACAATCTTCTAGATACCTATCATCCCTGCTGATTTCTAAAATAACTATCTGCGAAGAACATTCAAAAGGAAATGACACCATATTGTTGAAATATTTTTGCAAAAAGTGTCAGAAATCAGTCTGTCAGGAATGTATTTCATTAAAGCACACAGACCATGAGAGAGTTTCCATAGACGAGGCAAGAAAGGAATTACAACAAAACTTACAACAAAAATCCAACAACATTTCTAAAACCCAAACAATGTGTAAGGAAAGGGTAAACACTCTAAAAACAGCTTTGCAAAATATTGAAGAAAACTGTAAAACTAGTGTAAATACAATAGAAGCATGGGGCAGTAAGATAAAACAAACTGTAGATAAGTTTATTGAAGAAAATACAAAAACAATACAACAAAAAGCTGAGAGCCAAAAGGACAACATACATAAGCTATTGAAGCAACAGAATGGTATCATTAAACAGTTTCAAGATACACAAAATTACATCCAGGTGTTCCTTGCATACGGTTCAAGTTCTGATGTTGTTCAAAGATATGAATTTTTCTCAAAATATCTCCAAAACTGTTCTACTATTGAGGCAGATATGAGTGATAACATTGTTATCAAAAGCTGTCTTGTTCATATGATAAGTGTTGATTATTTTGAGAGATTTTTGAAAGAGAATTTAAAACTTATTGTGATTGATAAATGTTTTTCATCAGGGAAGGTAAAAGGGGGACTCAAGAATTGTTACCTAGAGGGGAAATGGAAAGGAGGGTTAGCGTTAGGAGTTGCAACATGGGGAGAGGATGTTGTAGCAGTGGGGATGACACAGATAGGGGTATTTGGGGTAAAAGGTGACAGGAAGACAGTGATCAAATGTGAGCAAGTTAAAAGTTTGTGGGATACTGATGTCTTTGATGAAGAATTGTATGTAAGTGATAGGGATAAGGATAGGAGGGAGATATTGATCTTGAATAGGGAAGGGGTTGTGAAAAAAAGAATAGACTTGCCAGAACAAGAGAAAGGGTTAGGAGATGTAGTGGGACTGGCTTTAGACAAGGCAAACAGTGATCTTTATTTTTGTTCTGCTGGTTCAAATGTGGTTTACAAATGTATTGGATTTGATAGACAACCAGTTTGCTTTATAACTGAAGGATTGAGTCGTCCTTGCCATCTATGCGTCTCTCCAAACCATGAGATAATCGTGTCAAATCGTGACTCACACACCATCAGCAAATACAACTGTAGTGGTCAGTTGTCTTGGACCTATGGAGGCCAAGGTTCAGGGGACGAACAGCTCAACAGACCTCGTGGAGTGTGTACAGATCCATTTGGACAAATATTTGTGGCTGATTACTACAACCACAGAGTGCATCACGTGTCCCCTGAAGGCAAACTACTGTGCTATATTGACATTGGGGAACGAATTCACAAACCATGGGCCCTTTCCATGGAAAACCAAAGACTTTTTATATCAGACCTCGCTACCATCAGGGTGGTCAAGTGTGAATATGCATAATCAAACGCTTCAGAATTATTATGACATTTGGGGTATTTTACTCTGATCATTTTCCATAATATTACATTTTGTGAGAACATTGGACGGAATATATTCTTCTGTAGACATTACAGGAATAATTTGAAAATAAATGTCACTCTAGAGAATCTTCCATTAATTAGTTATGGTTCATGATTTCATACATTTCTGTTAAAAACAATACTGATTTTTCTTATTTCAACCAGCTTTATGATGGAAAAAAAATGAAGTATGACAGTCCTATACAAGTAGTTTTGTTGTTTACCAGCTAAGCAACTCCTTGCTTGAGGTAGATGCATTCTTTGAACTGCCTTGGACTTTCTATCTTTAATGACTATAGATGTATTTACAGGGAACACCAAAAAATAGTTGAAATACCAAGTATAGTTGTTTTCTTCATCAAGCAATTTGATTTTGACTTAATTTTGTTCAGGCATATACTTCAAAAACAACTCTGTGTATTGTGTGAACCAGCAGCTCCTTTTAGTTTTGAGCTGATGATCAATCCATCCATGTGTGTCATTTCAAAATCTCTTTCATTTCAAAAGAACATAAATTTATATATTTCAGGAAAAAAAATTCTGATTCCAATTTAGAAAATATCTAAAACTGAGAGGATCCCTTCAGTCTGTTATAAAAAAGAAAATAATTCAAATAATTTATAAACCACTGAAAAATAATTCAAAATTCTTACCGATATCACTAACACATAAACTCTAAGATCAAATTTTCTTCCACCAATTAGATAAGGGTTGTCAATATATCTTTGGACCACATATGTCTCCGGTGTTTCTTTGTTGGGATCTGGCTGAGCTTGATACTCTCCCTAAACCACAAGAAGTATAATTAGATATCTACATGTATGTATTTGAAATACACTTGAACAATTTCCGAAACTATTAATTCTTGGTATTAATTATGATACCTTCAAACATCCCTGGTTGTGTAGATTTACAACTTTCTACTTTAAGATCACTACAATTTTGTATCAAAGTGCTTGATTTCACAACTTAACTAGAACAATGAGATAACAATTTACCTTTTTCCAATCCGTTATGTCCTTTAATTTACGAAAGAGAAAAATTCCTTTTCCTTGTGATTTAGCAACCGGTTTCATAATCCATATTTGTCCTGGGTTCTTCTTGAATTCTTCCACAAATATATGATATTCAGACTAAAAATTAGAGGGAATTACTTCATTTTAACTTTTGATTCATAAATTTATAAACCTTTTACTCCTGGTCTTTTCTGTTTATGGACAATCAAACATGAGTAACCTATAGTACATTTTGCTATCATTTGACTTCTAACCAAAATACATGCTAATAAACACACAATACTATTATTCATTAAAATACAGTGAGTTTGAGAGCATAATATATATTTAGAAAAGAAATGATAGAAAAAATATCCCACAGGTTACTCATGTTTGATTGCCTACAGACTGAAAAGATCAGGAGCAAAAGCTCCGATTTAGTCAAGAATCCTTATACAGTATACATACACTTGTACATTTTCCTCTAATCATCTCAAATTTGTTATCTTATGGCCAACATTTATTTTTTTATTCATCGGGGAAAAACGTATGCTTGTATGACTAGTTAAATCATATCTGTTTTGTTTTTTTTAAATCATCTCCCCTCTATTTCATTGTTTCCATTCTAATAATATTTACATTAAGAAAACTAAATGAGATCTGGCATAAATTTGTTTTTAAGGCAAATCAAATTATTTCGATTTATAGTAAAATAAATGAATTAATGACTTTGTATACACAGGGCTCCATTTACTTGAGGGTCCGAGGGATCGGTCGTTTTTGCCCCATTATAAAGTATAGGGTGGGACCCTTGGAAATTTTGAGATTTTAGCTATTTTCTTAATAATCATGTTTGCCGGTCCCTCTAAGAAAAAAAGTACATCGACCCCTGTATACAGGGAGTCAAAAAGAATAATAAGCAATTCCATACTTACAGGGAGTTCAAAAGTCATTGGATAAAAATCACAGCTTTTAACGGTTAAGGAAGACAAACATTTAAAAAATCATATGAAAAAAAATGAAATATATCTTAGTGAAGATGATGATATACAATCAAGTAACAATTGGTGTAACACCATAATGATGCAAACTAACAAATTCAAATGAATGGCAAAATTTTCTAGAGATCAGTTTGTCCCTAGCAGTTTATACCTTTTGACATCCAGGTAATCAAACTCCCTAGTCAGGAGTTAACATAAGTACATTCTCATAGCTCTTGAGCCACAGACAGTCTAAAAAGGTCACCAGATTCAATCTTTAGACGTTTCGGCCTGTACGATAGAGTCAATTTTTCCAACCGCAATAGACATGTTGATAATGGAAGAAGATAGGGACAGTGGCTTGTGATAAATGTAAAGGCTACTAGATTTTTTTCCATTATGTCTTTACAGGCCAGTAGAAAAAATCTTTTTCTTTACCCTTGCTAATCGAAATCACTTGTGTTAAGACCACTAATTCTGAATATTCAAAGGATACCATTGAGCTTCTTGCTTGCCTAGCTCTCTTTCCAAATTTTTTCTGTATCTTTTTAAATTCTTCACCATTAAATTCTTCCTTGTCAACTGTAAAATTAAGACATTTAACCAATTTCTATGAATCAGATTCCGAGTAATAAAACCTTTTGATTTTCAAGGAGCTACATTTTAGATTGCTTCATGAGGATTTTTTATTCTTAATTCTATAAGGTCAAAACTGAAATTATCATTACATCTATGCATATGTACCTCATAATGGTTTCTGAAATGACATATTTTCATATGCTCTTCCATGTAATAGTGATCAAAAAATTCCTTTAGCCATCCAACTTCACACCAATAAAAATCCCAATCTGTCTCTCTAAAAGAAAGAATAAATTCTGAAAGAACATAATAATTTCACCATTCTTTCTATGGTCTGTAAATCTATTTTCTATGCTGGAGTAAGAATTGTACCATTTAAATAATCTTAACAGAATCTTCCATTCAAATTAACTAAAATGTTATTGGTTCAAAGATTCATAGTGAAATATGTTTTTCTACATTGGAACAAAGATATTATTGAGGATATTACACAGTCAAGTGATCAAGACCTCGAGAATAAGCTCTAACAATAATGAGGTAAGGAAATCTTATCCCAAAAAAATCTTTGTTCCAAAGTAGAACCATATTTTTCCATTCAAATTATTGACATGAATGATAAGTACTATCAAAAAAATATCCCAACAAATCATGTGCTAAAGAATCATTCTGTATGTTTAATTATTTTTCAAAGAAATGCTTTATTCTAAATAAATAGTAACATTTGATCTTGAAATTAATTCAGTATAACCTACCCTGTGCTCTCTTGCCATCCTCTAGCTCTAAGCACATCCACGATTGTGTTCTGCATGGAACATTTAAACCGTATTATTCTATCACTGAAAAAGTTTGTCAAAAATGAAGAATATTTTTTCAAACAAGTATCTTTAAAGATATATAATTCTATATATTGCAATGTGACAAATCAATAACAATCTTTATAAAAGCAAGTATCCATCATTATTCTAAAAAAAATAAAATCCATACAATGAAAAATGAGACACTTTGCACAAGAAAAACGTTGTTTGGAATACACCCACATCAACCTCATACAATAATTACATTTTGAGCTATCCATTCCAACAATATTGATGTCTACATCTGTAAATAAACTCACCCAATTCCCCTTTTCTGGAGGGTCTTGCTTAAATAACCAGGAACTGGAGGCTGATTGAAGATAAGAGCAGTAGATATGATTACAGTAAAACTCAAACAAACAAAAAATTGACTAATATATATAATCATGCAACAAGTTCTAACCTGATAATCATAAGTCACAACTTAATGTTTATTGTATAAAGATAAAGCACCTACTAACAAGTAACATTTGAGGTGATAAAGGGTACAGGTTGTACTTGAAAGCTTCTCGCTAGAGAAAAATATTTTGCATGTATAGAAGAAGTGTAATAAACAAATTTAAAAACAAGTAACATGTTTGAACAAAACTAGATAAAGTATAATTTCCCGTATCATTTCAGAATTTTTGAAGTAATTCATTTTTTTTGTTCATGTATACTCTTGAACCAAATAAATAGTGAACTGGTATAACCATAGAAGTATAACTCAGTAGAATAGACTCACTCAGTAGTAACTTGTAGTTATAACTTATTATACTGAAGCAAATTACAAGATTGTCATCGAAATATAATCAAATGTCTTATAATTTGTATCAGAATATAGCTTATCTATATCTAACTTTGCTTTTAATTACCTTGCTCGTTTTTGACATGATGAAAAAGCAGCTTATTTCTTGTTTACAGACCAAGATAATAAAGGATAGCGTTTCTGTCAAAGTTGTTTGGGCATTGCTAGCGTAAGGCGGCGGTATGTTACGACAACCAATGAATTTCTATATCTCTCATTGACTAAAGTTTAAATGAATTAACATACATTGCCTTTTCCTAATTTGACACACTAGAGCAAATTGTATATATAATAAGATCTTATTTTGAAGAAATTTAATATCGTAAAACAAAATATATTGACCTCCCATAACAGATCCTTTGCAAAACGTAAGTTTGGCCTGTTTGTTTTTCCATTAAATCTGGTTACAACGTATCTGCGAATGAGGAATTAAAAGGAGATACAAAAAGAAAACAAAGTTGAAGGGAAGAATTCTAGGTTCTCTTACTCAGGATTTGAATGATCTTGCCATGTATATATATGATTGAAGCAACCACAAGCATTCGTGGGAAATCATTGACACCTTCACTTATGTTTTTAACAATACTTGTATTGTAGATTACACATATCAACGCAAAAATGGGCCAAGGAATGGACAAGGTCAGAAACTAAAAATTGAACTGTCATTTTCATAATAATAAATTTTATAATATAATAAATGTTATTCTCAGGGAATAATTTACCTTGATTCGCATAGCAGTTTGCTACACAAAATTGCCAAACTGCTATACAAATTTCACCAAATTTAACATTGCAGAGATACAAACTGCTAATCAAAATTCTAAAAGTGTTAATCAACTTTGAGTCACTAAATTATTCCCTGATTCTCTATCGACCCCTTTCAGGGTATGAGAGTTCATAAGGTTACAGAGTTATTGAGACAAATAAACAAAATTAAAACAATGACATAATGATATATGCAAATTTTGACAGATCAGACAATAGTTTTATATTTATACTACTAAATAACGAATTCATTTTAATGACGTTAGGTCTTGTATAAAAGATTTTTTTTATACATTTTTTTTCTTTCCTGCTGTAAAGCTGGACAAACCAATCATTCCAATATATAGTGAAATTCATCACCACTATCTTGGGTGTCACAGAGTGAGCACACATTAGGAGATATATCTTTATCAAATCTCTCTTCTGTTATCGGTAATTTGTGGTTACCACAACGAAATTTACATAAATTAATTCTGTGGACAGTATCGAGTTTGATGAGATAATTTTCTAACGTAAATATAGTTTTAAAAATTTCGTAATTAGTACACAGTCTGTTTGAATTATCTTGTGAACTCCAGTTATGTTGAGCAATATCATTAATTCTTAATTTAAGGGTGTTTTGTAACCAGATCTTGTTGAAATTGTCTTGTTCATGCCATACGTTGGAAAATCCACAAGTGTCAAAAATATTCTTCAATTTGGTATCCCATTTGGATTTATAGCTACCTGAATTATGTAATTGCAATAGAAGCTTATAAATGGATGTTGAAAGTTTTGTTTCATTGCCCTCAGAGAGCCTTTTCCAAAATCCAATCATTCTTTGATCAATTTTACTTTTGAGACAAGTTCTTCCAACCTCTCCATATACCATACAGTTTGCTGTGCCCCTATTCAGTTTCAGTAAATTTTTCAGGAATTATTTGTAGAACATTTCAATTCACAACCATTCATGAATAGGTTTTTTTTTTCACAGGAACTATAAAATGTCAACGATGTTTTTTCTATTTTAGAAACCATAATAAAAGTAAGGAGAACGACATTTGATTAGTTCAGGATTATAAAAATTATCTTAACAATAGATATCGACACAGCTGAATCAATGTACTTTCTCCTCTTTCATTTCAGATTCTTCCTGGAGTTTATGTAGGTAACTTCAGGGATTCCAAAGATGTGAATCAGTTGGAACACAACAACATCACACACATTTTAGCCATTCACGATACAGCTAAAAAACTCCATGAGGTAAGTACTACACTTTTATGATATTGTTGGCAATCAATTATTGTGTTGTTGTTAATAAAACTAACAGTGTCCTCGATAACATATTTTAATTCTACACTAGAAATATTATTTTTGTTGACTTCCTAAGAATGATTCAATACCATTTTCGATATCTCATTCTATTTTCTCTTTTTGATTTCATGTTTTCCCTATCCTTGTTGATATTTCAGCACATTGAATACCTATGCATTACGGCTAGTGACTGTGCTTCTCAGGATATCAAACAGTATTTTCCTCAGACAAATGATTTCATACACAAAGCAAGACTTAGTGGAGGAAATGTATTGATTCATTGGTAAATATTCTGAAACTTGCTATGCTTGGTTTATCAACAAATAAAAATTCAAAAAATGACACTTATCATTTCATTTTTTTTGTTGAAATTAATCTGACAAAATACATTGTCATAATTATTAGGGAATAATTCAGTGACTGAAAGTTGATCGGCACTTTTAGGATTTTGTATAGGAGTTTTTATCTAAATGCTGTGAAATTTGCATAATTATAACAGTTTTGTAATTTTGTGTTCCAAACTGTTATGTGAATTTAGGTAATTTTTTTATATTTGTTAAAAGTCATATGAAAAGATCACACTTTTTTTTTTTACTTTTGATATGATGTTATATTTGCTATTTATATCGACTTTGTCAC
>JAVSBT010015567.1:0-30258 GCA_033118115.1 Pharyngocirrus eroticus
ACAGTTTTTTTCATTTTTATTAATCATATACTATATGATTTTGAAAAATATATTCTTCAAAATACTTCAACGAATTAATTTATGTTTAGTTGCCAAATAACACTAAACCAACCCACAATGCTGTGGATAAAATAGTGACACTTTGATTTCTAGTTATTTAAAAGTAATAGATCAGAAGAAATTTAAAATTTTATTTTTTATTTTTTGGAATCACCTTACAGGATTGCGACCTAGTGTTGAAGAAAAAGACTAAATTGTGAAACTAAAAGAAGTCTAGCGACCAAGGGAGCATTCTTGGACAGTCGGAATTCAAACACTGTCATGGAGTTGCTCTCTTTATTGCTCAGGCGTCGATTCTTCGAAATAAAGACAGCCAAAGAAAAACGAAATGTTTTTCCCCCAGCAACATTCGACAGACAAAGAACTTATGAGTAAGTCATGAATAATGAATTAGATGAATCAACTATAGAATTTACTAGATGTAAATGAAATGGGAAACCTCCCTTTCGATTCTTTAGTGACCAAACGACATTTGACTTCGAATTCAATGGAATGAATATGGATGTTTAATCCAAAACTTAAGCCTCTCAACTCAAACCATGAAGAAATCAAGGAAAATGACAAGCAGATTTTTAGAAAAAAATGTAATTGATCAATCAATGTGGCCCGAGTCCCTCCGAGATTACATACGGACGTACAAAATTTGCGTTACAACTGTACGTTACATTATGACGTTCCATGAGGAATTCGATTAGAACACAAAACGTCATTCCGGGTTTAGAACAACACAACCCAAAAACAGCTCCAAGGAAGAGAAGCCGACACTGGTCGATGATATGCTCTCCTAATTAACATCTAAAGGTTGGTAAAACTTCTTAATATTTTCATTGAAATATATCACATTATTATTATTGTAGATAACACGAACACATTTTCTTGGAAAGTTTTCAAGAAATATTGCAGATAGCTCACTTATAAAATATTGGAACATATTCTCAATGTCAAAATGTTACTTTGACCGTTAGAAATATCGAATTTTATTTAGAACGAAAATAGTATATTAGTTTCTTGCTCAATACATTGTTACAATAAACCCTCATCATGAGGCTTATGTGAACTTGATTCACAAACGTGGATCTTTTTTTAATAAAAAAAACCGTTTCATTATCGGTGTTTGCCCGATAATTTTCTTTTTATTGCAACACAGTTTTAAAGACTTTTTCATTCAACAAAATTTGCAACTGTTCTGATATTTTACGAGATGAATAGGATATAATTCTCATTGTTTCGCCAGGGTTTTTAAGATATTCTAATGGGGGGAAATCTGATAAAATTATCTCTATTCCGTGAATTTCTTAAATGTTCATGATCTTTCGTCTAACCTCACATTTGGTTGTTATAAATCTATTTGATTGTTAAAAAATTCACTGAATTTTTTTTAGACAGGGACTATATTGTTTGTTTACTGAAAAATGTTGACTATTTTTTGCTTATTTTATTTTCAGGAGCCACTTAGCTTTTTACATCTTGGCTAAGAAGAAAGTCAACTAACCACACAAACACAAACAAACTAATCTTAGGATAAGAAGAAAAAAGCCAATAAAGAAGAAACTGAGTCACTATTTTTGAAACAAAAAAATCGTGAGTACCTCTTTTTATCATTATTCTAGTGTAAGATTGAAGTTAAAGAAAATAAAATCTGAAGGGTGATGTAAAAATGAAATATAACAAATGAGAGTAGATATAAAGCAAACATGTATATGGGTTGTTGGTTGTTTCAATTATTTTGGAAAATATAATTTTCCCCTTTTTGTATTTTTGGGGAGTTTGGTAGTTTTTAGAGATAATGGGTCCTTGGGAGAAATTTATCAATGTGGTGTGTGAAATTATCTTTACTATTTTGTTAGGTTGAATATTTCATGAAGATAAACATGTTTTGGTTAATATCTAGACTTTAAAAGGGTTAAATTTTTTGGGGGAGAACCTAATCCATATCATATAAAGTTTCATGTAACTCCAGTAGTTCGATGATTAATTGAATTTGACAAAAAAGGCAGCATGCATTATTTTGTGTTAGCATTTTAATGTGGGGGTGCTTATAATTTGATTAAAAAATAGTGCTATACAGTATTAAAAGTAAATAAACTTTGCAATTTTCATTTTTGGGTAAAAGGTCAACGACATATATAGTGGAAAACGAGAAATAATCTATATAGGTGAAAAAATGAATATATGGATTTAGAAGTTTTATCTAGAATAATAATGAAAAATACCTAAATGAAATGACAGAATTAAATTTTTGATCATTAAAGATAACCTAAAAAAATATACTGGTACAATATAATTATATAATATTCTGGTATAAAAAATTAGGAACATCACACTTCACTTTATTTTCTTTAGCTTATGTAGTTTCACATAAGCACATACAAAAGAAGCTGAAACAAATAATATACAACTACAAATTAGATAATGATAATTTCATACACTAGCACCCACATTTTTCAACAAATGTAACAAAAGCAGCCTTATTCCATCCTCATGTTTGCAAAAAGTTTTTTGGTTTGATGTTTGTTCATTCTAGATAAGCCAGTTAAGGTTTTTTTGCTACCATCTGAGCCAGACTGGACCATGGAATTTTTTTAGATGTTAATGGGTAATATTGCAAATGACAATATAGGTACATTGTTATATATATATCATGACTATTTGCAAGTGTATATTATGCAAGAGAATGGGGGAGCTACATATATGAGTATTACAGTTTTGGGAAATGACAATCTCCAACCCCTACTCTTTGTTGTTTGATGTATTTTGTAATTGAATGTATATTGTGAAACAAACAAAAATACATTCTTTTGGAAGAGGAAACTTTCTGCGAAGGATAAATCAGATTTCATTCATTTACACATTTTCTATTTATATTATCATGCTTGTAAAAATGTTTGTAGGTTAAGGATCAGATGCTTTGTGTTCCTGTAGTATTGGAATTTGTCTGAATCTATCTGCCTGTTCCTAGTTTATGAATGAAGACAAATTCTGATATTACATTTATATATTTTGTATTAATTATGCAACAATGTTTGCTATCATAATATCTGTTTGGGAAGGGGGTTGGACGCATATTTTATTACGGGACTCATTTTTTGATAACAAACAGAAAATCTGGAGAGCTGATTTAAATCAAAAGGTATAGAATCATTCAATTATATTTCTATTTCTTGGATTTCTTGAATTTTTTTTTTTGCAATGTAAAGATTTTTTTCTCAAAAGATTTTATTTCAATCAATTAGGGTCCTATTAGGGAAGAAATATAGAAAATCAAGCAGGGAAGACTAAATATAAAGGTATAGGATCATTTAAATTTAGATTTAGAAAATAAGAGGCATGACAATGTGATAGATACGAGGTATATTAAAACTAACAATGAAAAGCTATCGGCAGTGGTGAAAAAAAATGGTTATGAACAATTCAGAATCTTTTTGCGTTTTTTTTTTAATAATGTGGTTGCCCCATGTAGGGGACTCGAGGTTGGTTATTTGGTTTATTTTGAATTTATTTCAAACTTGGCGACTTTCTCTTGGGGAATTTCTTTTGCCCTATTAAATATTCCATACTGTCTCAATCAGTTGGTTGTATTGAGGTTGAATCCAGTGGGTTTTTGTCTGTAGAGTAGAATAGTCTACAATTAATGATAAGATCCTTTCCTTTCCTTTAGTGCGACTTTGACAATGCCGGATGCAAAAGGGAAACGAATGACCTATTCTGGGGACACTGTTAATTATAGGAATGGGCCATCTGAATCTGAATCTGATGAGGAACAAAAAATTGTAGAACAATTTGAAGAAAACTGTGAAAATCTTGCCAAGCGAAAGAAAGAAAAACGAAAGCCCAAATATGAAGATAAAATGAAAGTCAAGAAAACCATTTCCAAAACAAATCAATCTCAAGCAAAAAAAATGAAGGCTGATATATTCAAGAAATATTTGGGAGATATGCATGAAATGGACCAATTCAAAAAAATGGATCCTGACTTAGGTTTTGTGGCTGAAAACTCCAAAGATAAGGAAGAACCATTCAACTTGTTACAAAAAGTTGGATGGGGGATAGAGGACCGAGTAGCAGTGGTGCCATGTGACCCTAATGACGCCAATATGGGAGATCTTGATTTAGAAAATATAGATGTTAGTCCTGCATGTCATCATGGGTCTGACCTGATAGTTGATATAGACAATATTGGTTTAGACGATAAAGTTGATAAATCAAAATCTGAAAGTTCACAAAACCAAAATTTGAATGCCTCATCTGGACAAAATCAATGTGGCGAAAGACACATGATTACTAGTAGGCATCTGCAAAGCAATTATATGAATGATGTCTCGGTAACTGAAGCTAATCGAGATTATGAGCAATCTATAAGGGTTTTTAGGTGCTACTATGCAGATGAAAATAATTCTGATGTAGATTTACCGTATGATGTAGATATTACATACATTCCCTCAAATGACGCTGAAGAAGAATACAAAACCAAATTACCTTGTGAAAGTCTCCCCAAAGTATCTGTGGCATCAAAATGTGCTTCAAAATCTTATTACTTCCCCCCACAGATAGGACACAAGACTTGTCCTCATATACCTCTTGGAACAAGAAAGGAACCTCCCCCTCTTCCAATACCAGTGCTGCCAAAGACTAGACAAACTCCTAAAAAGTATGATATATATGACGAAAAATATTATTTTACAGGAAATAGCGAGATTACAAACACCCAAGCACCATGCCCCCCACCACCATGCCAAGGGATGACCTACGATATGCCTGGAACTTACAGTTATTCTGGCCCTACCCCTAATCCACAGTATACATCAACCTTGGAGCAGAAGAAGACACCTGTACCTGCCCCATCTCATTACCAGCCACCAGTGTTTTATTCAAACCTGCATCAAACAAGTCAATATCCAGATCCAAATCCTCTACTTCCTTTACCGTTACAAACTTCACAATATGCTCAGTCCGATTCAAGGGTCAATCCCTTCAAGTCTACCGATGCACTTCCCTATATGTCTCGTCAACAGCCGTACCTAGGCTGTCGAAAGTAACAAGATATGATCAAATGTTTCTTGGTAAGCTTAGTTTATATTTTTCATGAATAAAAAGCAAAGGAATCAAATGTCATCAGTGGATAATAGATAGATAATGTTCCATTGTGCTGGCTCATTTTCTGGATGCAAAGTGGTTGTCTCATTCACCTCCTATTATCCCTGCCCTTTCATGGTTATATAGCATAGAACCATGTTCCCCTATTCTCAAAAGCATAACATAGTTTTGCTAATAGTATGGAGGGGATTATCCTTGTCTTTGTCAAGAAATTAAATCTTGCATAAAGACGATGATGATTAAAGATTGTGGTTATGAACTGATTTTGGAAGGGGACAGAAAAAAAATTATCAATAAAATGGGCTTATGCTACATCACCTTTTCATAGCTACTTTCTTTTTCCCTCCCAGGTTTAAAAAAAGGCAATATGTCCATGGGATACGATTCCTCCGACACCTCTGATTCAGAAGACGCCTGTGGGTGTGGGAGTGGTAGAAGTTCTCCTGGATTAGAGAGTGATATAAAAAATCTTGTCAAACAACTCGCCATTCAAAATTCTATTAATGCAAGAAGTGATGGCTCAGGTGGTGCTTGCCAAATGCCTGGTCCTCAAATGAATTCTTCTTTTGTTTCCAGTACTCCTAGTGGCGCTACTGTACGTCGAAGTTTCATACAACCAAATTCAAGCATGCCGGGATGTTCGCCACCATGCCCTCCAGCATGCCCTCAACCATGCCCACCACAACAATGTTCTGTTTCTATAGACTGTTGTGACCCTGCAGCTTGTGACATACAGAGGGCAACAAATGTGATCAGTGAGGGTTCAAAGACTGTAAGATGTACCCTATTAGAGGCAAAGAGAGAGGCAGAAGCCGTTGTGATGGCAGAAAGGTACAAAGCTGCAAAAGCTGCGGCAGATGCAGTATCAGCCCCAACTTCAAATTTCAATGGTTGCAAATCCCGTGACAGAATTGCATGTGCTAGTATGCAAGAAGCAAGTTCAGCTGTTTCTAAAGGTCAAGCTGTTTCTTGTGAAGCTGTAGATAGAGCAAAGGCCAAGGCACAAAACACACTATTTGCTGAACAATTGAAAGCAGCTAGAGCTGCCAGTGATGCAGTAGCAAAAGGTCTAGCAGGAATTGATGCTTGTTGCCCCCCATGTGGCTCTCCATGCTGTGATGACCCATGTCCACCATGTACACCCTGCTGTCCACCATCATGCCCCCGGCCCTGTCAACCACCATGTCCCCCCCCATGTCCACCGCCCTGCCCCCCACCAAATTGTCCATCACCTTGTCCTCCACCATGCTGTCCACCATTTCCTCAATGCTGTCCACCACAATGTCCTCCACCATGTCCCCCACCATGTCCACCACAATGTCCATCCCCTTGTCCACCTCAAGACACTAATAACTGTTGTACTACAGGTTCATCACCAACTGCCAATTATGTTCAAGGTGTACTTAAACTTGACCATTTAGACTTTCCAAGATCTATTGGTTTTGAAAACACTGGTGTATGTCCTGAAGAAATTGCTCAACAGCAGCAACAAGAAATGTGCCAAATTAATAATTACATGTGTCAACCAACATTTGCACTTCCTGTTTTTAAGCAAAACAAAGACCAGTGTGGGCGAGTTTATTGTCTGGAGCGTGTAGGTATCTTGTTTACTAGGTGCCGTCCTCCTTATGTGCCAAATAATGTGAGATTGTGCCCATGTCAAGGTACATGGTACAATCATCCACAAACTTGCTCTGCAGCCACATTACAAGGAGTCCAAGTATGGGGACCTAGGTTAGGTACCTACAGCTACAAGAAAAGAAACAGGCAGCCAGGAACTGGATATTTTGTTAGCTATCCACACCCTTAGATAACCACTTTGCAATAAACAGAATGAGGAAAACTTTCTAATACACATGTAATATCGCAACATTGATATGATAAAAACGAAAATGATGTGATAAGGTTTCAAGTTATAAAATCTTTAGGTCAACAAGATGTTTGAGGACAATAGAAGTTTGTTTGTAATGATAAGAAAAGAGGAAAAATAAAGATCATCTTTCGGTATGATTCTTTGGACAAGTAAATTTGTGTTTCAATTGGTGAATGTATGTTTAACAAGTGACCATGAATAAAAACGAATGATATTTTTTCATTTAACTTTTTTGTTCTGGCAGTTATTTTATGCTTTGAAAAATATATTATTATTATGCTAGATGTAGGGTAGGTAGTACTGTTACTTTTCGCATTCATGTCAATGGAACAAGGTTGTTGCTTTCATTTACGTACATACACCCTCACACACTCTCACACAAATTGATCCACACCATCAGAAATTATTTCCTTTATCAAAATATAATACTTGTATATTTAATCTCTCCCATTACTAGGTGTTTGCCCCAATTGTCCCCTTTAAAAAGTCCTAAAGGGCTTTAAAAACCCAAAGATGTCTGCCCCAACATTGGCCCGTCGTCTTAGCTGGGTCCCAGAGGGTGCTGATCCACAATTTTGTTATGTTGGTGATAAAACCTCATACACTACAAATTCATCCGTTAAAGCCAATCGACTTAATCAGAGTTATAATGAGGGAATGAGGAATACTTCTTGTTGTGAGGATAGAAAGAGCCAAAGTTCGAACTGTTCAAGGGAAAATCAGAGTTGTCCAAGGGAGAATCAGAGTTGTAATAAGGGTTTTATGAAAAAGGCTTCTCGTAATGACAGATTGCATGGAAGCTTCACAGAAGGTTGTAATAGACCCCGTGAACCTGATCCAAGACTGAATCAAACCTTTTCTGAAGACCTGAATAAAGATTTTAAGGAAAATTTATATAATAATCCTGGACAAGATAATCGTGGAACAGAATTTATAGCTGCCCCATATCCAGTTAGAATGGATGGGTATAAAAAGTGTGGACCCTTAAACGGAATAACTTCTGGTGTTGCCTGCCCAATATATATTGATGCTGATTGTCCCCCTTTTGAGTTTCCAATGATTCCAGTCAACCCAACAGGGCTTTTGAAGAACGAGTTTCCCATTGGATGCCGTCAAAGGAAGGCTAAAGTGTACCCGTTGACACTTTCAACACCCAAAGTATGCAAAACTAAAACCTGCCCACCCCCTCCAAAACCCAGACCAAAGAAATTGAAACAACCAGAAATTCCTGAATTGACCGTTCTGACCAAAGATGTAACTGATGAAGTTATAAGAATATATCAAGATGCATTAGGGTTTACCTCATGTCCTGCAAATAATCCCCCTTCAAAAAAACCCTCTCCTAACCACCCTAAACTATTAAAGACAGAAAAATGTGGGAATGTTGAACCTATTGGAACTTCTTCAGGAAGATCCAGTTGTGGACCTTGTGGCAGAAATAATGGAAATAATAATAACATTATTGTTAATATCAACAATAATGCCTGTCCTTCCAACTGTTGTCCTCCTCCCAACTGTTGTCCTCAACCATGCCCTTCACCCAAATGTTCTAGGCCATGTTCTCCTTGTCCACCACCCATGTGTTGCTCCCCACCACCCATGTGTTGCTCCCCACCACCCATGTGTTGTTCCCCACCACCAATGTGTTGTTCCGCTCCACCTCGGGGTTGCTCAGCCCCGCCCTCGTGTTGCGAGCCTTCTCCTAGATGTTGTTGTCCAAAATGTTCAAAATGTCCTCCGAAGTGTCCATGTCCTGCTCCTGAATGCTGCCCTCCTTGTACAATACGCTGTATGAGTATGCCATGTTCCCCATGCCCTGAATACCCTAAATGTATTGTAAGTGATTTGGGACAATTAACTCGAATCCTAAATTCATATCCCCCTGATCAACCAAACCATTGCTTCAAGTGCGAGAATAACAATAATTCAACTGAATTTAACAACTGTAACAATTCTAATGGCTCATGTCCTCCTCAAGACCGCTCAAATTATTGTCCATGTCCCTGCCCAAAACCACATACAAGTCCGTATTGCTGTTGTCCCCCAGTAGGAAGCCCTCCATGTTCAACCCCATCATGTTGTCCTATGCCCTGTTCTCCATGCCCTACTTATCCCACTCATGTTATTACTGATTTAGCACAGTTAAATAAAGCCATTTATACCTGCCCTTGTAATACAGAGAGAGATTCTGACCTTTTATATGCTCAAGCATGCCGTCGAGATATACTTCCGGAAGCTAGTGGTACATATGAGAAAAAGGAACTTCTAAAAACGTTTCCCACTAGAAGGGCATCCAAGTCGTTATCTGGATATAGATTAGAGTGGCCTGGTGTTATTGTACCAAACACACCTGGAAACAGAAGACCAAAGCAAAACGGATGCAATAATTGCAACAATGAGGAAATGTGTGATGAGAATAACTCAAATAATGTTTATAGTGTGAACCACTCTGGACCAGTTGCATGTATGAGACCTACCAATTATGCATCACCTAATGTTGCCTATGGAAGTTGCCTAAATGCAAAATATGACCCATGTATGGATAGAACTGCAAAGAGAAATGGTCCTAAAAAGCCTGAAGAAATTACTATGTTGGTAACAAAATTAGAAGATAGGAACAGGTGTGAAAAACAGGTTTGCCATCTCAATGATCCAAAAGATCTGCCAGAGATTACCTTGGGAATAGAAAACTTGAATCCCTTGCCCGCTAAACATGTTGTTACCAAAGATTGTACTTGTAAAAAAGGTGGCCTCCTTCCAGCTGCAACAAAACCTGCCCATAGTTTGTATGGGAAGTCTAACCTTCTAAAATTACCTGAGAGGTGTGATGAGCTCAATCCTTTACCAGAAGATGCTCAAGAAATCACTTTGATTATTGAGGAAATATTGCCAAAGGAAAAAGAAATGCCAGTGTTTACTATCATTTTGGAAGAATTGAAAGATTATGGAGATGTTGTTGTTTAGATTTTATTAAGGTGTCCCTGACCCTCAATGTAAGTAATAGAGAGCGATCCATTTTCATAATATAGGCTGCAATGAATAAAAAGCCTCTGGTCTAAATTTTCTAAAAGTCTCATTTGAGATGATATATCTGAATGAAAAGGAGCAGGGATTGGATTTCGTCATTCTCGGCCCCCCTATAAATTTTCTAAATAATTTGCAGCTTGTATTGAGATTAATTGGTGCCTCTTGTTTTGTGTTTTAGGTTGGCACAGTTTCAGGAAGAAGACCCACAACTGAGATTGGAGAATAGAGTATGCAGAATTGTGGTCCTAGAACTATATATATCCCAGTTAACAGTAACATGTCGAACCAGTGCCCCCCTCCACCTTGTGTGAGATATTGTTGTCCACCACCACCACCTCGATGTTGTCCACCACAATGTCCACCACCATGTCCACCACCACCTTGTCCAAGATGTCCATGTCCATGTGGTCCACCAGTGTGGTGTCCACCCCCAATGTGCTGTCCAGGGCAATGTCAGCCTTGTTATCCACCATGTTGTCCATCACCATGTGCTGCTGCAGCTGCATGTTGTCCTCCTATTGTCAGCATCAATCCAATCCCTGCTCAAGGAGGAATTCAACTTCCAAACATGTGTAACCCTGCACTGACTTATGCAAGTAATAGCTGTTAATAGTCAACAGTAATATAAAGCTAGTGGTATCTTAATGAAAGAGGATGGTCAATTTCCATGACTGGCAGTTTTTTGAGGCTTCATGATTCCATTTTAAAAAGACTCTATTCTGAAGTAGGAAAAAATTGGTATGCAGGTTTTCATCATGTAGATTTTTTTGAATGTGAAAAGTGAAATAAAAAGGAAGGAAAAAACAAATTGATATGTGTTGTTACATTTGTTCTGTAGTGATTAAAAAAAAATCTTAAATATAAATAGCAATCTTTATGATATGAAAATCCTTATATTTTCAGCACGATGCCTCAAAAATGTCGTAAGCAAGAGGCAGAAGCCAAAGAAAATAAGAAATGTTTCATGGAGACTTGGAAAAAAGGTTTTGAAATAGACAATGAAACTAAAGAGGAAGCTGAGAGGAAGAATAAAAGAAGATTGACTAAAGACTCTTGGAATGAATTTCAAAAATTTAAATATATGATGGTAACAAAAGTGTACCCAAACTGTAAAACAGAAGATGAGGTTTATGATCTTTTAGCTTCAATGGGCTATGCCATTGATAAATTAGATCCTCACTATCTCAGAGATATTGATAGAGGTTTACGTAGGGAATTAAGATGTCAAAATGATGATGATAGGTGGATAAAAAGAATGGAAAGATTTGATGATATAGGTGCTGATATAAGTTTACGAAAGGCTATTCATGCCAACAATTCTGCTAAAGAAAAAGAACTTGAATATGATCATGGCAAAACCAAAGGATCTGGTTACACGGAAGTTACTTATATTCCTAATCCAGATCCTCAGCAACCCCCTATCTGTGTAATGCCTGATATGACCCCAACCCTACCCTCGCCAATTCCCAATCATGATGATGTACCCCAACCTACAGCTATACGGAAAAAAGATTCTAGCTCAAGTAAGCTCAACTTGGATGCAGCTTCTGGCCCTGATGATCTTACCTTAGAAGTATCAGAAGCCTCAAATTGCAAGTGTCCTGATCCTTCAAGTTGCATATGTCCACCTCCTTATGAAGTGTCTATGACATGCGATACAATTGAAAATGAGAAAGTTGCCTGCTCTGCTGGTAAATCTTCCAGTAGGCTATCTGTTGACGTATATTTCGATTTGGAAGATTCACCTGTTTTTAAACAAAGCGAATCTGCAATAAGTCTACTAAAAGAATTGAAAGCAATAAATAAACCAGTTATGCCAGAAGATGGCAAAAAGTACAAACCAAAAGGTTCATTTTCTAAACCAAAAAGAGACAAACAAACTGGAATAAAGATAGAACTTTATCCTGTAGAGTTTACCGAGGAGTCCGATTCTGATATTGAATATGCTGATGATGATAATAACTGTGTAGTTTTCAAAGACCGAGGGGACGATCCAGCAGTGCGTGAAGCAAAAATTGCAGAGAAGGAAATGCACAGAGCAGTTACAGTAAAGGAAACTCCATGTGATGACCCCAGTCTAGACAGTGATACTATTCTTGAAATTAATTATAAAAGGAAGCCAGAAAGGTCAATAAGCAGTCAAACTGATTGTGATTATATGTGTAATAACAATGCTCCCAAGAAAAGTGATTTGATAACTGTAATGTATAAAGATGAGGAAGAAGATCCACCAATTGTATTGGAAGCTGAAAAAGCAGAATCTGGTGAGGAAGAGGATGAAGTGTTTGAGGCTGAAGTCCAGATAAAGGAATCTGCTGTAAGCAATGGGACCATTCCTAAAAGAGGTTCCGTTGCTAGTCATCAAACAAATGTGACCAGGACTTCTGTCACTAGTAATGAAAGGAATCCCGATATAGATGTAGCACTTAGTGTTACATCACACAATGGGACCAATTTTGTTACTGACAGGCATGATAGTTCTATGCCACCAGAGAACATAAGAAGTTCAGTTGCAAGATCTCTAAATGAGACTTACTCTATACCAGAAAGAAGTTCTGTTGCTAGTGAAAAGAGATCTTTGAATGAGACTTACACTATACCAGAAAGAAGTTCTGTTGCTAGTGAAAAAAGATCTTTGAATGAGACTTACACTATACCAGAAAGAAGTTCTGTTGCTAGTGCACAGAGCCCTCTAAATGAGACTTACACAATACAACCCAGGAGTTCTATTACTAGTGAAAAGAGGAATTCTATTAGACATGAGAAACCAATAGAGGAAATTATACCAAGAAGACACTCTGAAAAACACCCAGCTGAATCTTCTATAAAAGGGCCATGGATAGACTTGGAAGACGGATTATTTGATGAAGAGGAAGAGAGAGTACCAAAGAAAAAGAAACACAAAAAAGAACACAAATGGTCCGAATCGAGAAATTCCTCTGCCAGCACTGGAAAAGGTAGAAAACACAGCCATAGAAGATCAACCAGAAGGCATAGTCTTAATCATAGTGTCTCAGACATTCTGAGAAATAGTTTGACATTTGTGCACAATATTGAATTGAAGTATGCACACATCAATCCATTTGGTTCCAGTGTTGATGTCCCAGAAGGTTCAAGTGTGGATCCTCCCAGAGAAGAAGTTTCAGACGAAGATATTTCTGAAAAAGAAAGTGTTGAAAAAGAAATTAATATACCACATCCTAGAAGGTCATCTGGTCGAAGTAGGTCGGAAAGTATTGACAGTACTAGAACGGCAGACCCCAGAATGTCTCTGCCTCAAGCATCACCTTTACCCCTACCTCCAACTCAACCCTTACCTCCAACTCAACCCCTACCTCCAACTCAACCTGAAAGAACATTGATTCCCAATATGCAATGTGCTAGTGGTACCCGCACTCTAATACCAAGAGCTGACTGTGCATTTAATTCGAGCCCTAAACCTTCAAGGTCTCGATGCAACTCTCCTACATGTTGTGATGCTTCTACTGAAACCAGTTCCAGAAACTCCGTTTACCCTTCCCCCCCACCTCATGTAGCAAGTACTAGTTCTATCAAACCTTATCATGTGCCTTTCAACCCAGTCAATAAAACACTAATAGATGAATGTTATCGCAACAAACCAAAACACAAACCTACATTTCCTTATGAATGTACAAAAATTCCATCCTGCTGTTCTGCTTATCCAATGCAGACTAAAAGTCAGGGACAGATAGCTCAAAATCCATCTCATCATTCTGGAAGTATATCTCCACAGTACACTTCAAATGAATCTCAATTTTCTGGAAATGTACAACAGCAATTTTCAGGAAATGCTCAGTACAATCCTAATGTACAACAACAGTATGGTGCTAATATGCAACAACAGTATAGTCCTAATGTGCAACAACAATACGGTCCTAATATGCAACAACAGTATGATAGTAATGCACAACAATTTCCTCCCATGAACGCATGTGGACAGCAGAAATACCCATCCAATCAAGAGATGATGCCCATGGCCTGTCACAGCCAAACATATTTTAGACCGGATACTGGTTATGCCAGCTCTTCGACTTCCATCACACCTGGTGCATCCTATCATAGCATGCATCAAGGGTCTCACAGAAGATCTAGCCAAGGACACGCACATGAAGCTATCACATATTCCAAACCTTCAGTTAGTTTTAGTTCAAAGACAAGTAGCCCCCCTACCCCTACCCCTACCCCTCCAAGGCAACCATCTCCTAATTTTGTGCCTCAGGCTTTTGGTTTCACTCAATGGATACAAGGTCCTCCAATGCAAATGCCTTTTTATTCTCAAAACACAGCTATTCAACCTTGCCCATTCCACCCTGGTTTCTTTATGCAAAATGGTGTCTGTGAAAAATGCTTAGGCTATGTTTAAACACTGTTAGAAAATATTTTTTTTAGACACGTCAAGTATTTAGTATCTATAATTTAGCAAATGCTAGAACAAAAATATTTTGTTTTTTATTCAAATCTTTGTAATTTAACCCAGTTCTCAATAAAAGATAAAATGATAAATGAGCTTGTTTTTTTGTTTTAGGAAAGCACAATTTGTCCATAAGGTTAAAACGATGCAAATAAAATCATAAAAGGAAACAAATGTTTTTTTTATTTCAGCATAATAGAAGACTCAGTTGGGAGCTTGGATTGATCAAGTGGAATGGCTTCGGAATGCCCTGATGATTTCCGACCTCAGTTGAATAGTAGTTTCACAGAAGGGCCAACAGAACTTCCAGATTTTGGAAACATATCTGGAATTTCACTTCCACAGGACAACCAACAGAATAGTTTACCTACACAAAACTTTGCTCCCATGACATATCAAACCAAAACCACAATGCCAACTTTGACCCACTCCAATGTTGCATCAGAACCACAATACTATCCCCATTCCTCTCCATTTGATATAATGCCAAAAGTGAAATCTGACTGTAAGCAACCCATGATGCACGAGACAAGAGATGCTGAAAAACCATTAAGTTTGAGGGAATTTAAAAACATTGTGTACAATAAAAACGACGATTTAAATCCCAAGCCTCCAAAAGAAAAACCAAAGGTAATCCCAAGTTTTCCTAAACCTAAACTTAGGCCTGATGGAGACCCTTATGCTAATAAAGGTTTTGCAATTGATACCCATGATTGGAAATCTGATAGAGAACAATCAAGACAGAACTTTCAGCGTCTTCCAACAGTTGCAGAAGAAATCAATTACAGATCCCATGTTAGAGATCCTACAGCTCAAAATGCTATACCTCCCAAACCGTTTGAAGATGCTGAGCAAATGGTGATTCAAAGAAGGGATGTATGTGGAATAGATGGAGAAGATGATGAGGATGATGAGGAAGAGGAACAGTATGCACTGGAAGAAGATGAGCAGGGTGTTTGGCCCCCACTTCTTGATCCCATGGCTAAAGAAGGGGATGACGAAAACAAAGTGTTCAGATACAGATGCTTTTTGGCTAAATTGGTAGCAGAAATTTTTCCCTACTGTGAAACAACTGATGATGCATATGACTTTATCACAGATGTAGGGTATAGACTCTATGAATTTCCCCAAGACTTGCACGAAGACATTAGGTTAGGAGTTGAGGGTAGATTAGATGAACAACAAAGTCCACAATTTCTAAAAGATTATTATGTAGAAACTGCATGGGAAAAGAGAGTAAAAGAGAAAAATAGAGAAGTACTGAAAGAACGAGCAGAAAAAGAGGCTGAAAGAGTCAAAATAGAAATGGCTTATGGCCCTCTGGAACCAAGTTGTGTAGAAAATGAATATTATGGTATAGAATTCCCAAGATCAGTCTGTAGAAGGGAGGATAAATCCCCTTCGGTGAAGAGTGAATCTAATGTTAGCTATAGTGGAATTAGAAATCCCCTCTCTAGGAGAAGCCCTCATTTAAAATCAGAATGTTCTAATAAACCAGTTAAAAGTTTAAGCTATAGCGGCTTTTCAAAGGCACTATATAACAAAAGATACTGTCCATTGAGACAACCTAAATTTGAGAAAAGACTAGTTGAAGCTGCCAGTCTTGATGCACAACAACTTTCTTGTGGTTCACCTGATGCATGGATAATCCAAAAGCCAACAGGGAACGAGAACTTTCTCAAAGTTGTCAAATCACCCCAAAAGGCCAAATGGGATCAAATGATGAAAAAGGCTGGATTAGATCCTATTTATGAATTTTATAGAGGAACGGGAACATCCTCAAAAACTCCCATTTACGATGGTTTCAAAGATGTTTGGTAGTTATATAATGTATGTAACAATAATACTATATAATGCTCACAAGGTGACTCAGTATTGCGCAATAAAAAGGCTTTTATATATCAAAACTGAATTCTTCATAGTTTTGTGTACATATTTAGTACTTTTGCTTTTTCAACAATCCATTCCTTCAAAAACCACTTGCTCCTTCAAATTATAAAAAGAATTTCATTATATTTCATAGGTTATTGAGACCTGAGAAAAATGAGTGCATGTGGCGATTCTAGAAGGATTGATGAGTTTGAAATTGAAGAAGATAGTGATGACGAGGACCGTCAAATTAAACCAAAGGTTGTCCTCGAAAATCTACCCTCTGGGAGCAGGAATGTTTCATTCAGCAGTGGTTTAAAGAAGGAACTTGAATGTAGAAAATGTAAAAAGAAACATCCCAAAAAAACACAATGCTGTGTACCAATAAATCGAGCTGGTCCAGCCCCCGATACTCGCCCCCCACAACCTATTCGACCTTTACAAGACAGTCCTTGCAAGAGAACATTTATTGGAAGCTGCCAACCTTGTATGCAATCAATTAATCAAATGTATCCTCAACGATACAGTTGCAGTGGTACATGTCCTAATCCACCAGTTACAAGCTGTGAAACGCCCGCCAAGACCTGCTGTAGGAGAAGGGGTCTGACCTTACAGGACCTGAAAGAACCAGTATTTTGCGAGCCCCATGACTGTATACCAGAACCATGTTTTGCCAATAATTGTATGACTTTAGATGGCCAATTTTGTACCCAATCCATTCCAGGGGTTGATAATTGTCACCTAGTGGAAAGATGTCATCGAGTTTATGTGGATAGTTGCTACTCAAATTTATCATCTTCATTATTCACGCCACAAACATTAATTGATGTAAAAACTAAGGTAGAAGGTGAAACTCTTACACCCCCACCACCCCGCTGTGCTATCAAAACTGTTTCTTGTGTAGATGCAAATGCACCTATATCCTTATCCAGTGGTCTGAAGGCTCCAAATAAAAGAACAACCCAGCCAGTCCACTTTTCACAAGGCCCAGGAAACATTTTTGGTTTTGAATCATAAATGTTATGATGTGAAGCTTTTAGAAAATAAAAGAAAGTATTATGCAAATATATCTGGAAATGTGTATCATTTTCTTTTCATTTTACTTTGCCTATCCCCTTGCCTTTTTTCATTACTATTACTACTTCCACAAGAGGGCAATACTAGCATTCATGGTTTTGCTTCAATTCATCCACCAGAGGGCATCACCTGAAGGGACACCATCCTACAAAAGAAATTGAAAGATTTTTCCTGGTTTACTACATAGAATTGTTTTTTTATTCTACAGGCCAAAAGTGATTCAGTTATGGCTAGGCACGTGGCAGCTTGGTGGGACGATGAGCGTCAATTGAGGAAAGATATTGAGAAATTCAATATTGAAGATGATCTTACAGAGAGAGAAGCAGAACAAAGACCATGCAGATCTTACAGTAGAAGGGAAAGTTCAAGATATGTGGACTTAAAAAAGAGACTGATTAACCACGTTTTTCCATTCTGTAAAACCAAAGCACAGGTACTAGGAATGTGTACAGCAATGGATATGGATGTTGACTCTTTTGATGCTCAGGTTATGAAAGACATTGAAAAGGGTCTGAAGGGGCAATTAAGAGAGCAAATACTTGGTTATACAAAAGCCAGAATGCCTCATGATAAGCACAAAACACCAAAATCATTTGGATCTGGTGAACCACCTGAAACTTGCTGCTTACCTCCTTCTCCCATAGCTTATGGTGATCCAGATTCCTATATTGGTGAAAATACCAGCAGTGGTACTGAATCTGAAGATGATGAGGAATTTGCCTCTTCAGCCAAGGAAATGAAGATGACCTACCAAGAAAGAAAAAAACATAGACAACTTGTTGCAATATTAATCAAAGACATTTTACCAAAATGTGTATATGAAGAGGATGTTTATGACCTTATCAAAGAATTGGGATTGCCAATATGGAGGCGAGAGTTTTCCCAAGAAATAAAAATGGGTCTTGCTGGAAACCTTCCAGGCCAACATGATGGTGGTAGATTTCTTGAAAAGTATGCTCTGCATAAAGAATTAAAACCTGAAGGAAAATATTTGAAGGCTGATGATGAACAGTTTCAAGTTACAACTTGCCCATTCTCGGAAAGAAGTGGCATAGATTTCTCAAAAAGTACATTTGTTAATTTGAAAGAATACAATAAGTTTATAGCCAAGTTGATAGTAGAGGTTTTTCCAAAGTGTGAGACTATACAAGATGCATATACTATGATCAATAGAATGGGTTACAATGTCCGCACTCTCTTCCCAGAAGCTCTCGAGGACATCGACATGGGTATGAAAGGGGAGCTTATAGGTCAGAGAGACCAAGGCTTTTTTCTCAAGATGTATGGTCAAGATTTAAAAGGGCCAATTAGTATGGTTGATGATACATTGGAACTTCATACTGATCAGAGAAATACTTTTATAGTAAAACAATATCCAAAAAATGCATATCATATGCATTTGTCCGATTGGAGAGAGACGGAAGATCACAAACTTGCTTATTTCATATTGAAAATGAGAAAGGAAGTCTTTCCTTATGCTAAAACTTATGAAGAAGCAATGAAGCAGATCAAAGAAATGGGGTATAATGTTGACAATTTATCAAAGGCAGCTCTAGATGCTGTAAGGGAAGGAGTGCATGCTGCACTATCCCAGCAAGATAAAGACCAAAGTATTATCAGAATGTTCAGAAATAAGCCATTGTGCAAAGCTGATAATGATAAACCTAAAATACTCCCACCAACTCCCATTCAGAACAATATGAAATATGATAACTTTGTTGCAATGATGATTGCTGAAGTGTTTCCTTATTGTGGTAATCCAAAAGAAGTTATCCAATGCTTGGAAGATATGGGTTATCACTTGGAAGGGTTTCCAGAAAGAGTCTATGCAGACATTGAAAAGGGAGTAAGAGGGGTACTACCTGGACAAAAAGACGGGGGAGCTTATTTGAGCAAGTTCTCCAAAAAGCAGTCACAGAAAAGAGTGGCAACTGCTCTGTCCGACACTGAAGCAATGGTAAAAGAACAGCCAATTATTACTTCTAGATCTGCTTCAACAGTAAGCTTTTGCTCTGTTCAGCCATCATGTAAATCACATCGTAGTCCGAACTTTTGTTCAATGTACAATAATGGGTTCAATACAAGCATGCCCTCTGGGTTATCCAATAATATGTGTAACACAACCATGCAATCTACAATGTCCAGTAGTATGTGTAACAACAGCATGCAGTCCAATCCCGGAGAAGCCCCTTTGCCATATGCAGCTGTTGCACCAAACATGCCATATTTACCTGTAGATCCTTGCATGAACATGTACTCAAGCCAGCCTATGACATATGCAGCACCTCCCGCAACATGCCCGAATTACTATAGCAACATGCAGACCTATCCTCATTACCCATACAATGCATGATTTGATGAAAAACAATTTATGAACTTATTTCCATAGGAAGTAAAAAACAAATCTCAACAAAACGATTTAGATAACCCCTCTTGTAATCAATCAGTTGACAGATATGAAATAAAAGTGCATGAAAAAAAAGTTTCAGTTTGCTTTTCCTGTTTAACTAGCATAAGTAAAACATATGTAAAGTTGCAACATATATTGTAGCATTACTTTTTTTTCCTTTTATCAGAAATATGCCTTCCATAGCAGACATGAATTGGCTTTGGGATGAGGGAGAGGAAAAAGCTGCCCTTTTGAGACTACATCAAGACCGGGATGAATGGGCCACAGACCCTTTAAATGCTGCCTATAAGTTTGCCCAAAAACCTATTGGTCAAAGAGGAATCCATTTTTACAGAAGATTTCTTGACGATATGATTCGAAACTATCTACCCCACGGTAGAACCCGTGAAGATATTCTTGATATGTATAGTAAAAGAGGTTATGATGTTGCATTATTTGATGATTCTGTATTGAAAGATATAGACAGAGGGCTTGCAGGAGAGCTTAACCATCAGAAGCCAGAAAATGCACATCTATTGGAAGGACTGACCGCAATAGAAAAAAATACTTTGAGATTTACTCCATGCAGTAAAGAATGTACTGCTTCAAAGGAAGCTAGTCTTGCACATGAACATAATCATGATGTGCTGAAATTTTCGAAAGAAGATGGTGGTATTGTAAGGAAAAAGGCAGGCCATTTTCAGTCTTACTTACTGAAACCAAAAGATCAAATGACAAAAGAAGAGCAGGAAAGGTACAAATTGTTTCTTACAGCTGTCATAACAGATATTGTGCCTTGCAGTTCTACAGTAGGAGAAGCAGAAAGAAGTTTAGTTGCCAGAGGTGTCAGGCTTGACTATTTAGGTAAAGATGTAAAGAAAGATATTGAATTGGCTCTAGAAGGACGCTTAGAAGGCCAAGAAGATGGTTCAGATTTTAAGGAAAAATATGGGAGACAGGGACTAACTGGTGTCCCACAGGAAACTTCAGACGTGTTTCCAGCATCCATATGGGAGAATGTAGTACCGCATAAAACAAGAGATGCTATGAATGAAATTATTGAACGGAACAGACAAGGAGATATTTTTCATGACCATCCCTTTCAACCCATTAAAACTTCTGAATGTGATGCGTGTGAAGAAATTCCCTTTTCATCTCCCTTTTCATTCAAAGAATACAATGATGAATGTGGAATAAAGAAATATAAAGATAGCATCAAAGTTTGTAATGAAGAAGATGACGACATGGCCTCAACTATTGAACAGTTTGTAAAATACATTGCAGAGGGTTTGCAAGATGGGACATTGGTCAACAAGGCAGATGTACCAGTTCCAGAGGTAGATGTACCCACAGAGAGAAAGAAAGAAATTGAATGCCAATACAACTCATTCATTGCATTTTTAATTATCTATGTGTTTCCAAAATGTAGCAATGAGTATGATGTATTGCAACTTCTCTACAAGATGGGCTATGATATACAAATATTTCCAAAGCAACTTTTTAGTGCAATATCTGCTGGACTAAAAGGTGAATTGGTAGGCCAAAAAGATGATGGACAGTTTTTGGAATTCTATGGCAAAAATACATTAGAACTGGAACGGTTTACTGAGCGAATCAGGAAATCAAAAACTTTGAATGCAATTAAGAATCCTTTCTACAAGGGTTTGATAGGTCCACTTGAAGGACCAGATAATTGGGCCCTTACCTTTTCTCCAGAAAATAGTTTGCCATCAAGAAAGGATTGTCCACCAGCTACTCTGGATGGATATAACAGTTCCTCTGTTCAACCCATTGTCGTCCAACCAACCTGTGGCTGCCCCCCTGCATTTCCAAAAGGGAGATTTAAATGTGCAGCAAATTGTACAGATCTTTTTGCTGAACATATACCCGATTTTACGACTCTGCCAAACAGGCAACCTGAACGCCATATGATGCAGGCTCCGAAAAGAAACTGCCCTCTTCATGCCTCAACTGGCCTCAATTCAGGTTCTTGCCCCAAGTGCATGGGGTTTGGATATCATCAACACTGTTTATCTAAATTACCAGAGTGCCCCAGATATAAATGTTAATAGTAAGGACATTTTTTAACAAAAGGACAACATTTTAAGATTGGGGACATCAATATGTATAGAAATGTAATTGGATATTGTATCTTGTGTGTTTCAGTGTGATGGCCCAACAACCCTTTTTCAATGGCGCTCCCAATGGGTACTACCAGAATCCAAATGCACAAAATCCGAATGCACTGCAATACTTGTACAACAAGAATCCAAATGCGCCAAATCCAATAAGGCAACCAGCATATTTTACACAACCAGGAAGGGCATCACACCAACCTTTTATACCAACAGTGCCCCAGCCAAGATGGCCACATCTACAACAAGAAAGACCCCAACTTGTTCAATGCTGTGAATCCAAACCGCAAGCTTCACAATATCCAAAAGCAATGGGAATATATTACGATTTGGGGTGGTTATTTATTCCACCTAGTGAAAGAACCTATGCCGACTATGTGAATTATCATCAGTTTTATGCAACGGTGCTAATTGAATTGGTACAAACTTACAAAGATGATAAAATTGTTTTTCTTATATTAGCAGCAAGAGGCATACCTGTAAAATTGCTTGACCAGTCCGTTATAGATGAAATCACTATTGCATGTCGGAGTGCCAAAATACAATGTTTTGATGTCCATAAAAAATGGTGGGAGATATACAGCAAAACACCATTTATTTGGCGCCACAAGGAAAGCCATGAAAGCCCCGAAGCACTTGCCCGTAGAGTCCAAAGATTTGGTTATTTAGACCATCTTCTGCGCAGGGAAATGATTACAGATATATTTCCAAAATGTAATACAATAGACCAGGCTCACAGAATGTTGCTTGCTACTGGCAAGCCCTTCATGTTTGATAAAGACACATACGACTTCATAGAGAAAGGAGTTAACCAGAAATTGTCAGAAACAACATTATGGGCCTATGGCCACAGAAAACAGCTACCAAAAAGACCACACTTGTCCTAATTAATTGTTCATATAAAGTCAATTAATCATACCTAGCATCAACAAGCCAAGCAGGGAAATGCATAAAAAGCCTAGGCAGAGATATTGCCTCACAATGTTGTTACAGAACAAAATGACCTATATTTATAGTGATTCTGTATGACATTGGCTAATTGAACATTGCATCTTCTGTTTTCCAGTGTGATGGCACAGCCCTTTTACTATGGAATACCCAATTGGCGACACCAGTTTTATCAAGGTCAAACAAGATGGCCTCACCAGTTTTACCAGAAGCCAAATCCAAGAAGGCAACCAACATATTTTACACAGCCAGGAAGGGCAGCACATCAACCCTTTATACCAGCAGAGCCCCAGCCCAGATGGTCGCATCAACAACAAGAGAGACCCCAACTTGTTCAACACTTTGAAACCAAATGGCAAGCTGCTCAATATCCAAAAGCAGTGGGAATATATTATGATTTGAAGTGTTTATTTGTTCCACGTAATGAAAGAACATATGTTGACCATGAAAAATACAATCGGTTCTATGCAACGGTACTAATTGAATTGGTTCAGAAATACAAAGATGAAAAAGATGTATTTCTTGTACTTGCATCTAGAGGTATACCTGTGAAACTTCTTGACCAGTCTGTAAAAAACGATATCATTACCGCATGTAAGAATGCCAAACTGCCATGTTTTAATATTCATCAAAAATGGAGGCAGATGTACAACAAAACACCATTTATTTGGCGCCACACAGAAAATGTTAGCCCTGATGTTCTTGCCTGCAAGGTCCGGAATTTTGGTGTTGTAGACCATCTTCTGCGCAAAGAAATGATTACAAATATCTTTCCAAAATGTGAAACAATAGACCAGGCTCACAGAAAGTTACTTGATACTCACAAGCCCTTCATGTTTCATAAAGAAACATACGATTTCATAGAAAAAGGAGTTAAAGGGCAACTATCAGAATCAACATTATCGGTCTATGGGCTCAGTGAACAGCCAAAAAAAGAACCAAAACCTAATTGTGATATACCAGCTTACAAAGATATACCAGACGAACCACATCAAAGTGCTAAAATTAAGGATCTCGAAGCTAGCAAAAATATTGTGAAATATGATATAGTGGCTAGGTACTGCCCTAAACACCCATGGTCGTTTGAGGTTAATGGTTCATGTAAAGTGTGTAATGCTTTAATTACAGAGTAAAAATGCCTCTTTTTAGTGATTCTTTGTAACATTGGCTTAAAAAAAAATGCAAAATCAAGATTTGGATGTACATGTACTTATTGTCTCAATAAAGAAAAAATCTGAATCGATACATTTTGTTTTTTTGTTATTTTTAAGATACAATTTATTCCATATTTCCTCCTTAGCGAATTAATTGGATATTGTTTTTTATACAATTTTTGTGACTTGCTTAGGATTCAAAGCTATTTTTCTTATTTTTTCCAGCTGCTTTTACCATGGCACAGTATCACCCTGGCAGGCCATATTTCGATAAAGATAACAAACCAAAAGTGCACGGCATCTACTTTGATTTGAATTGTTTGTTTCTGCCAACTGAATATAGAACTAATGCAGACAAAAAAAAATATGAACAGTTCTTTGCACAAATGTTAGTTGATGTAGCAACAAAGTATCGAGATTTTGAGAAAGCCATGCTGGATTTGGGAATGAGAGGGATACCAGTAAAACTTTTAGATATACAAGTAATTTGTGATATACGAGAAGCATGTCGCATGGTCAAGGATCCTGATTATCGCATTAGTCCCAGAGTGTTGAGTATCTATAAATCTACACCATCCATCTGGCCAAATAAACACAATTATGCTATGAAAGATATTGCTTTTAGGCATGAATCTAAAGGGTTTGAGGATCAAGTTTTATGTCGAGAACTTATAGAGCATGTGTTCCCATATTGCAAAAATGTAGATGAAGCCCACAAGATAATGCTCAGCAGAGGCATTCCTTTTACATTTGATAGAGGTACCTATGATTTCATAGAGAAAGGAGTAGAACAAAAACTTTCTGAAGCTACTCTAGAACATTATGGTTATTCTGTTCAACCTGGAAAAAGATCCAAGTCTCCATGTGGCAATAAAAGTCCAGGAAGATCATTTGATGAGCTGGTCAATAAACCTGCAGGAGATCCATGGAATAAACCAATAACTATGAGATTCTGCCCTAAACATAAGTGGGCCTATGAAATTAATGGGGTCTGTGAACTCTGTCAAGAGATATAGAGCTTACTTAAAATACCTGTAAATTGTGAACATAATAAATTCTGAATTCTTTGAATGAAAATTTGTTTTTCAAAGTGTTTTCATTATTCAATAGCCAAGTTGATTGCAAAAGAATGGTTGATTGACATTTTTTAAAAAGAATGAAATTATTATGCTACCTATCCCATACCTCTACCATTCTCTTGCAACAGTTTTATTACAAATAAGATAGCAAGCTTATGATTGCAAGATGATATTCATTTCTTCTTTGCGTTTGCAGGACAGGCAAGATGGCCGGATTTTTCATGCCAGATGTAGATGATGAGGATCTTTCGCAGAGGTTAGAGGCTGTAGAACAGCAAGAACAATATTCATTCCTATTCACCCCGAAAAAGAACATGGACGGCACTGAAATATTTTTGTATTGTAAATTCCTAGAAGACCTGCCAAATTTTGAAGAAAAAGAGGCCCATTCCTTCTTACAGGATTTGGAAAGTTGTCAAATTCCATTGACGTGGATTTCTGATGATGCTAATGAAGACATGTTATATGTAATGCGAAAAAATTGGATGGAAGGTGTTGCTGAAAAACCAGATGGGGGAAACATGAGAATTAAACAACTTGGTTACTGGCTATTGTTGAATAGTGTGTGCCCAAGATTTAATACGATGAACGATGCAGAGAAGTTTGTGAGGCACATGGGTATGGCGATGCTGTTTGATAGAGACTTAATGCAATTTGTAGAGCAGGCAGTTACAAGGCAAACAGCACAAGAGATTGACGAACAGGAAGTGTACATTAGTCATAAAACAGAAGATACGAGACTATGAAAAATGTTTCAAAATAATAGTAGACCCAGAGATATTGGCCTAGTTTAAATAAAAATGACTTTCATAATAATTGTAGCTTGGCTGTTACAAAATTAGTTATACTGTATGTGTGGGGAAAACAACATTCTGTACCATGCAAAGTCAATGGTGTATATAAAGAATAAATTCAATTAAATCTGAAAATGTCTTGGTTTGTTTGCTGTAGATAAGTTCATTTGAAAACATTAGCCTACTAAATTGTTGTTTGTAATGTAGTTACATAAATATTCAGGTCACAAGAGGAAATTTTATAATTACAAACCTTTTCTCTTGTGTTCCTTGTAGGCAAAATCAAGATGAAGATTACGCAATTGGAAAACCCTGAAGAAACGGGTGAAGTTAAGATGCCAAGGCGCTATTACCAAGAACTGGAAAAAGCTGGGCAAGATGTCTATCTTGCGGCTTGTCTAAATGAGTTCCTATACAAAATGCATATGTCATATTTTTCCGAGGTTTACCAACTAGTAGTGAATTCATATCTGATGCCATCTGGAGTGCCTCCCAACTGGCAAAACATGTGTAGAAATTCAGTACTTCAAGCTATGCGTTCAGGATGGCAATTTGCACAAGATCACAACTCAAACACTGTGATTATAATGCCCAAAAAGTACACATTGGAACTTCTGAGAATTTGTTCAAGAACTTTCATGGCAAGAATTATGTACAACTTTATGTATCAAGATACTTCCAAATATGAATGGGTAAAAGACGACCTTTTTAAATGGCTCGACTCTGGAAATACTTATGCACAACTTGGTCTGAGAACAAAGGAACACATCAAAGAAGCATACTATAGGGCAATCCAGGCTGGTTGGAAATCGCCTGTGCAATTCGGACTAACTCATGGTGTAAGCCACAACCCTCTATCGCTTCAGGTAGTGCCTAATATCATGAGTGGTCAGGATGTGCAAAGATACCTAAGAGAAATAATGCCAGTCAACAACCTAACCATCGCATTAAAAAGACTTCTTGTAGAAGTATTCCCTATGGGTATTATAAAGGAAGATGAATTCTATAACATATTGAAAGAGTTGGGAATAGAAAATGTATTTCCAATGCCTGTTTATGGACTTGGCCTGCAACAATTACTTCCCCAACAACAGGATCATGGACTTTGGGTGAAAATTATGGAAAAGAATCTTAGCTATCCAGACATAGTAGAAAAGCCTTGGCCTGCAGAAAAGGGACCATACTGTCGTATACATAAATGGAAGGGTCTAAGGCAGGATGGAAAATGTGATATATGCGAGATATTAATAATTAATTACAACTTGCCAGATGGAGAACCATATCTGAAAGCGCATTTCTATAATCATCATGTTATGTCTCAAAAATAAATATGTAACTGAAATAATGAAATAAATCTACTTAAAAAAATGTATCGACTTCTTATATTGCTTGCGTGATATTGTCCTCATGCTTCCCTCGGAGGGTCTAGGTGATGATTAGCCCTAAAATGAATGGGTATTTTGATTATGTTCTATTGTTTTCCAGAAAATGCAAGTAGAAATTGTTAACCAAGAAGGAGGATGTTTATAACTTAAAAAGGAAGTTTTATAATTACAAACCTTTTCTCTTGTGTTCCTTGCAGGCAAAATCAAGATGAGGATTACGCAATTAGGTGTCCCTGCAGATACAGGTGAAGTTAAGATGCCGAGTGCCTATCTGCAAGAACTAGAAAAAGCTGGGGAAGATATCTTTATTGCAGCTGCTCTAACCCAGTTTGTATACAACGCTGATCCTCGTTATTTCACCTCGATTTACCGCACAGTAAAGAATGCAACTCCGATGACATTGCCTCTTGACTGGAACAACAATGTAAGTCTTGCACTAAACCGAGCTATTTCATCAGGATGGAAATATGAAAAAGATCGGGACCTCAATACTGTGATTGTAGTTCCCAGAAAGTACCAAATGGAACTTCAGAGAATTAGCTCCAGATGTTTCATAGCAAGAATTATGCACAAGTATGTGTATTTTAAAATGAACAGTTATGATTGGGTAAAATCACACCTTTGTCACTGGCTTGACTCGGGAAGAACTTATAACGAACTTGGTCAGATAACAAAGGAAAACATTAGAAAAGCTTACTATATGGCAATCCAGTCTGGTTGGGAATCCCCTTTGAAAATGGAACTTACTCAAGATATAAGCCACGACCCTCTAGCTCTCCAGGTAGTGCCTCATAACAGCGCTCATAACATCAGTGGTCGGGATGTGCAAAATTACCTAAGGGAAATTGTGCCAGTCAACAAAAAATCTATCACAGTAAAAAGACTTATTGCAGAAGTATCCCCTATGGGTCCTATGAAAAAAGAGGAATTCTATAACCTACTGCAATGGCTGGGAATAGAAAATATGTTTCCATGGTCTGTTTATGTAAGTGGAATGCATCAATTACTTCCCAGACAACAGGATCATGGACTATGGATGAAAATTATGGAAAAGAATCTTAGCTATCCAGACATAGTAGAAAAGCCTTGGATTGAAGAAAAGAAACCATTCTGCCGTATACATAAATGGAAGGGTCTCAGGCAGGATGGAAAATGTGATATATGCGAGATTTTGATTTTGAATTACAACTTGCCAGATGGAGAACCATATCTGAAAGCGCATTTCTATAATCATCATGTTATGTCTCAAAAATAAATATGTAACTGAAATAATGAAATAAATTTACTTTAAAAAATGTATCGACTTCTTATATTGCTTGTGTGATATTGTCCTCATGCTTCCCTGGGAAGGTCTAGGTGATGATTAGCCCTAAAATTAATGGGTAATTTGACTATGTTCTATTGTTTTCCAGGAAAAGAAAAGAAGATGCAAGTAGAAGTCGTTAACGAAGAAGGAAGACATTTACGGCTTAAAAAGCCTGTATTTCCATTGTCGATCCCAGATAAATACACAGCGGCTGTAGACAATGAACTATATACCTTTTGTATAGCCGCGGCCTTAGATACTTACTACCCTACAGATGATATGGACTTTCCATTCCTATTAAGTCTCCTTAAAGAAATTAAAAGAAAGAAAATTAGTATAAACAAATTAGACCCTGCATTGCAAATGGCCTATCGTGCAGGAACAGAAGCAGCATATGGTGCAGGCTGGATAGTGCAAGACCGATCTGGACAAAGACATTATAATTTACCTAGAGCATATTATAAAGAAGCAAAACAAGAAGGTCTTAAAATGTTCTTATCTGCTGCTTTGAATGAATTTATTTATCACAACACAAGTTTTCGATTGTGTCAGCAGCTATTTGATGACCTGGCCTTTAAAGGCATTAATTTTCGTGATTTTCCAATAGATGTGCAAGATCAAGTTGGACTTGGCTATCGCAAGGCTCTTTTGGCTGGCTGGACTCCACCCGGAAAGCTTAGAAAATCAGTAAATAAGGCTAAGCTTTTCCCAGCAAGGGATGTTCTTTACCAAGGTCAACCACAAGAAAATGTTTCAAGTAGAGTCTGGAGTGTTGGAGAAATACAACAGACACTTCGAGATTTGGTTCCTGCAAATAAAGAGACACTTGCATTGAAGAGATTAATTTTGGAAGTTTTTCCTGATGGAGTGCGATCAAAACAAACCTTAAAAGATCATATGAAAACACTAAGAATACCAGACCTTTTTAGCTGGAGTGTTTATAAAGCTGGAATGTCTAATCTACTTCCACATCAGATGGACAACTCCTTATGGGTTCAAATTGTAGAAAGGAATCTTAGCTATCAAGATTTCTCAGCACAGAATGCCCCTGCTTTCGCGGAAACTGAACCATTTTGTGATAGACATCCTTGGAAAGGATATGATGAAGATGGTTCTTGTTCCATATGTACCATTTTAGAAGTAAATAATCTTCTTGAAGATGGAGAACCTTACCTAAAAGAGCATTATAAACACTATGGGCCATTTCAACAACACTATCAACAGTAATGTGTCACATTTATAACCTGTGTAAAGATGTCATTCCCATTTCAAGAAACCACCAAAACCTTGTGGGATAAAGAGAAGAACAAAATTGTACCTTCCAAATAACACATAATTTGCAGGATTTTTGTTCCAGTTAATGAACAAGTCTTGGCCCTAATAAGACTGATATTGTAAGTATTTCCCCATGGGGTACGGTCAAAGGATGCATTCAAAGATCACATCAACACATTGGGAATACCTGACCTTTTTGATTGGACTACATATCATATCAACAATTGGACATTTTACTCTGGATTGAAATAGTAGAAAAAAATGCTAATGATCCAAAGCATAGGGAAAGACAAAATATCATAGAACAAGCACCTTTCTGCATCCCTGGAAAGGCTTAAATAATAATGGTTCTTGTTGCAAG
>JAVSBT010015679.1:0-13912 GCA_033118115.1 Pharyngocirrus eroticus
AATGACTTTATAGATATCAAACATTATAACAAAATATTAAAATGATGGTGTAAGATTAGGTGATAGTTCTACTTTAAACAATATTGAAGTGAATAGTTCAGTATTCATTTGATTTTAGATTGAAAGATTGTGCCATGATATTTTGATTTTAGATATTGTTTTGAATATTTCTTGAATTCTTAGATTGTGGTTTCTAGCAGTTTGTGAATATGCATGTAAGAAGCTAGTTCATCTTTGTGTTTAAGAGTAAACAATTAGAAATATCATAATGTATGGATTTATTTAGAAGACGTGATATTATTCTCATAAAATTCACAAAATGCATGTACTATAATCATTTGAAATATCTAACCAGGCTATATCTAAACCCTCCCCATCATGTGCTGCTCTCTAGTGACAATAATTTGCTTCAACTTTATAATCACAAGACAATCTGTATGATGAGCACTTAGTATTACTGAGAATGTGAACAAGAATTATTGTCTAAAATTTGAACATTTCTTGGGTTCTATCACATACTATATGATTATAATGCATGAATGGGATTAAAGCTGTTGTATCTCACCCTTCCTAGACCTCCAATACTTTTAGATTTTAAGTTCTGAAATGACAAAGGTCATCCCCAATGCTTTTTGTAGGTTGGTGGAGATGGGGCTGGTCATTTCGTAAAAATGGTACACAATGGTATAGAATATGGTGACATGCAGCTGATCTGTGAAGCCTATCACCTTATGAAGACAGGGCTTGGCATGAGTAACGATGAGATGAGTCAGGTAATTAGCTTCACATTCTTTGAACAAATTCATTCAGTTGGTAATACTCTAATAATTGATTTTCTTGTTGTATAACTTTCTAAGGAAGGTCACTGACAATGGCATTTAAAGTACAAAGTAGGAGGCTATTGAGTTGTATTAAAGGGGAATGTAGGTAGAATAGTTTCACATTTCTCATTCTGTTTTGTGGTCTACCTCAGGAATATAATTCTTGCGGTTTAAGGGGATGTGCTCCAGCTTTGCATATTTTCCTACACATGTTTAGTTTGAGAATGTTGTATTCCTTTAATGCTTTGAACTAACTTTTAAAGTTGAATGACCTCCTTCTCCCCAGGAAACACATTCCTTGGCTATTTGATCAATCATATCAAAATTGCTTTGAAAATTATATGGTTTTTGATTTGTATAAATGGACTGTTATTTCACATATGATTTGTTTCTATGCTGAACCTCACAATGAGAGTACCTGTATTCTTGCATCTTTGAGTGAAAACTTAACTCTCTCAATTCAGCCATATTCTTCTCATTATTTTACATGTTTTAAAGATAAAAACACTACAAATCTAAAAGGCATGAATGATAGATGGCTGTCAACATTTAAGATCCCATTTTGTGTCAATTAAAATAAAAGGTCTTGGGATGATTTAAATACGTTAATAGAACTTTCAATGTGCTACATACAGGGGTATCAAACATAATTTTTTTGTTCTCTGAAATTTCTTATATGATGCAATTTACCATGCTTTTGAGTAGTAAGGTTATTTTCTGACAACTTTGCTTTCTTAAATTAGGTTTTAGATGAGTGGAACAAATCAGAATTAGATTCATTTCTAATTGAAATCTCAAGAGATATTCTGAAATATAAAGAAGATGGGGAACACCTTTTGGACAAGATCAGAGACTCTGCAGGACAGGTAAGTTACTCTTATTCTTTTAGAGCATTTTGTAAGCAGACATACACTGTATTTTTTTATTTTAGGAAGTAACACATTTTGGAAGATTTAAAAAAAAAGGTTCATAAAACATGTTGCTTGGATATTTTACAGTGCAATTAACATCCTTTTGGATTATTATTTTTTCAGAAAGGAACAGGAAAATGGACAGCCATTTCTTCACTTGAGTATGGTATTCCAGTTACACTTATTGGTGAGTCATAATAGGGTATCGGAGTGGTTTTCTTTGTCCAGGTCCCAGAATGATTATGTCAAGAAAGAATAAAAAGTTGATTTATGAGTCATCTAACTAGTGTAATATAGTGAAACAATTTTGAACTTTTTACTAGTTCATTATTTTAAGCTTACTTGGTAGCGGACACAGCCATAATTGGCTGAAGATGTCTACAGAGTAGACGAAAGCTACCAAGTAAGCTTAAAAAAATTAACTAGTCAAAAGTTCAAAATTGTTTCAGAATAAAAAGTTGTTAAAGTTGGCTGAAATGTCGCCTAGAAATTTGCAAAAACAGTATGTGTTTTATATTTTTTTACTTTTAGTATAGTTTCACAATGACAAACATGTGCTCTGCTCTTTGTTCTTTCATTAGCATACTTTTTGTTTTTATTTTCACTGTGAAAAAAAAATCCAACCTGTTAGTTTCATGTTAGAACAAAAAGTCTTTATAATAATGAAAAACATCTTTTGTAACTAATCTTGAGTAACTCTCTGGAAACTCAAAAATGAATTAAATTCATGAGAATAGAAATATGTCCTTCTTTCTTAAAACATTTTTTTTCTTTATTCATGATCATAATTTTAATTATGATCATGAATAAAGAAAAAAAACACCCTTGTTTGTGCTTATGGCAATCAAAATGTGACCAAAAAAATTGACTATTTTTTTACATCGGACTGTTTCTTGTCTTGGAGTTTTTCCTGAGAAAATTTTGTATTCCAAGGAAAGGTAAGGAAAATTTAGTTGTGGGATCATTTAAACCGATCTTTGTTTTTTTTCAAATAGGAGAAGCAGTTTTTGCAAGATGTTTATCATCTCTAAAAGATGAAAGAGTCATTGCCAGTAGTCACCTGAAGGGACCAAATCAAACAAAATATGAAGGAGACAAAAAAGAATTTGTTAACCAAATCAAAAAGGTATACCTAAATTGCAATATTTTTTTATTCAACCAAAATATCTATTTCCTTTTTTTTTTTTTAATATTTTGCAAAATCCTTTGTTAGTTAAATGTTTATTAGAAAAATAAATCTATTTTATTAGAAAACCATCCTTTTTTTTTTTTTTGCCTTTTTTGTGGATTGTTTCCTGACATGTTCAGGAACACAGACAGTGTTTTGTTAATTTTTTCGAGGGACAGAAGGACAAAGCAGTTACTATGAAATTATTTTCCAAATAGAGGAAATTGTCATACCATTGATATTGTCTGGTTTGCTTTTTAGGCTCTCTATGCATCCAAAATTATCTCCTATGCCCAGGGATTTATGTTGATGAGAGAGGCAGCTAAACAATTTAATTGGAAATTGAATTACGGTGGCATTGCGCTTATGTGGAGAGGTGGTTGTATCATCAGAAGGTGGGCTAATTGACTTTTTTTTTCAGTAAAGTTATAAACAACAAGGTTTAAAGTTTTGTTATAGCGGTTAATGGCAATTTGATTTAAGCTTTTGACTGGTTGAATTTTAAAAAATCTCTTATCGAGAGCTTTCGGTCATGTCTATGATCTTTGTCAATCTGATCTAATATGACTTTGCTCAAAATCCATTTTTTTTAATTCAACCTGTCAAAAGGGCTGTTTTGTATTGCCTAAAGATGTTGTAATTAAAAACGAAAATTTGCAAATAAATTCAAAATGAACTTTTTTCGGTGTAGCTTTCTTGCTTGTTAGACAATCCCATTAACAACATTTTGAGTTTAGAAGATATTTTGAATTTCCATGGACCAAACATGTCTTGTCCAATACATTCTCTTGGTTATTTGTTGGATGCTTTGAATCACCTTTCATTTAAATTGTTAAACATTTCCTAAAATCAAAATCTATTTAAATTTTTTCAGTGCATTCCTTGGAAACATTAAAGACGCATTTGACAAAAACCCAGAATTAAGTAATCTTTTACTTGATGAATTTTTCCAAAAAGCAATCCATGATTGCCAGGTAAGTTTTTGCAATACGAGTACAGATTTCTTTTTATAATTGGGTTCCAACTGCATTTGGAAAAAGGATTTTTAATTGTTGGTAGAAATTAAGGTCTGAAAAAAAGGACCCTTCTAAGTTTTCTCACAGATCCTGAGTTAAGTAACAGATGAATGAATGACTTTATCTCAGTCTGACATAGGTTTACTCGTCAACTACCAAATACATGTATATAAATTACTTTTCCCCCCTAGGATTCATGGCGTAAGGTTGTAGCCCAAGCAGTACTCTTAGGCATTCCCACTTCAGCATTCAGCACAGCTTTAGCATTCTACGATGGCTACCGATCAGGGTGGCTTCCTGCCAACTTGATCCAGGTAAAGATTGTTCTCTTTTTCAGTTTACTTTTGGTTATTTTAGAGTTGCAATATTAGTAATGAATTAATTTATCAAGTAAAGTTTCTTTGGCAGTTTGCAAATCAATTATCCTTTGATTTATTTCCCTTTGGAAATTTTTGTTGAAAATTAAAATCTAGTCCAACTTTAGTGCAGTCCATACAGCATGTACTGATCGTCTTCAAAGACATTCAAATATTGGATGTTTTAAATGAATGGAGCAGTTTCTAAGACAAATTATATAGCACTAAAAAATTTAATTTAAAAAGTTCAGCAAATAAGATTAAAGTGTTAAATGATAAACTAAATTCAAAAGCCTAATGTGACCATGTACATTCCTTTCAGGCACAAAGGGACTTTTTTGGAGCCCACACTTATGAACTATTGGACAAACCAGGTACATACATTCACACAAACTGGACTGGACATGGGGGTTCAGTGTCATCGTCAACCTACCAAGCATAAAAAGTTACAGCAACAGCTCAACGCATAGAGGGAATCAGTGTTGTGGTAGAGATGGAAATAAGAATCCAGCAGATAGAGAATAAATACTAACTGTTTTAACTTTTTGCTTTCTAAAGAATTTACTATGTTTATAGTCGTACATCATCAGAATCTTCTTTGGACATAAGTTGAACATTATTTTGTTTGAGAAATTTATATCATTTGAGACTTTTTACGATACCCAAGCCAAGGTTGTTTCATGTTAGAAATTCTTTCAAAATATATCTTCATGTTGTTTTTATTTGGATATGTTTGCTCATGTAAAAAAAAGAAATCTTACACTGGATATTAGATAAAAGAACCTCATCTCACTGATTTAATTTCATCAAGAAACCAACTTACTTAGAGGCAAAGAAAACATCACAGATTTCAAATTCATACTTTTGTAAAACTTTTATTAAAACAAATATGTAACAATTCTGACTAGAAACAATTGGAAAAATATAACTTCTTATATACATGACAACCATATACCACTGATGCGATTTAAATTACAATTTTGTCACAAACACATCAATATTATTGGGTGTGAAGATTCAATACCTTACTTGCATCCTTATCTGGTGACATTGGCCATCAGATTTTATTTTTTTTCATAATGATTTTAGAACCTTATTATAGATCATGCAACAAATATTTCTTTTTGTAATTATGCAAAGAATATTTAGCTTACCAATCTCATTAAGGATGATGAAAATGTAATCTAGAAAACAAATATTTTGTATTATTTACAATATCCATGTTACTTTTCTTTACTAAAGAACACTATTTGTTAATCAAATAGTTATTCATAACACAGCTTTGTAAAAATTATTAGAACACTGAAAATTGAACTTAGATTTGCATGAATAAATACATACCACATTATGAAATCATTCCCAGATGATGTGAGCAATGTAAACCACAATTCAATATTTGCTTGTATTTTGTCAAATTAGATTTGCACAAGTGTTAAAAACTATCTCTGTAAGCAATGTATTTTACAATAGAAAATAAATGTAATAAGATTAAATCCTTTTGATGGGCTTTTTTCACTAATAACTGCCATTGCATATATCATAAAATACCTGCCACAAGGGTTTTTAAAATTTTATTCAATAAACAAGAACTGAAATAAGTTTTTTAATATTCTGGCAAGGTCAGCAATTACATGGGCTACTAATAAATGGAGGTAATGTATTGTCAAGTCTTGAGATCTTTCTCAACACCTTTACTGCAATTTCAAACCATGTCCAAAGGGAAAATCAATCATAGCAGGTCTACTTTTATTCTTCAGGATTTTTTTCTTTTGGAGGAAAGATAAAATTTTTAAAGGCTATTACTCTTGCCTTTATTTTACCAAAAATTGATAACCTGGGTCTTGTGCCTTCCCACAATCCTAGTCCTTTCTTTTCTGCATAGATTTCAGCTCGGATTAAGTCGTCAATCAGTTGGGAATACACTCTATTTTTTGGAAAAGATTCCATGTATGGAACTACAGCCAGTCCCCTTCTAACCATTTCTGTATTAACACATTTATATGTATATCTCCCCTAAAAGTTAAGAAAAAGCATTAGAGACAAAAAAATATATTGACACTTTAAAAAATTAAAAAATAAATTGTGTGAGAAAATACAAAAATTGTTTATCTCTTGAATCTAGGAAACTATGCATGTGGAATGTTGATTGAAATGAGTCAGAAAATATTTACATAACAAAATTGTATTGATAGAATACAATTTCTGTGAAATAAAAACATTACATGTACATGGAAGGAATGAGTAAAAATCAAAAATGCATATAATAGTAGATTTGAAAGTAAAACTTTCCTTATGCACAGTATGTATATAAAATAATTGATGACTCGAAACATGTAGGTTTCAAACCGCATATCTTTTGTGTTGGACTTCAAAAATGCATTTATTTGATAATAGAAATATATGATTAAAAATTCTTGGTCAAAAGGGTACATTGTGCCCCACTAGTGGGGCACCATGGGCCATACAAACAAACACATCATTTTGAATATTTAATCTGCCATTCTTTCTGTCTGTCACATATCATTAAATGGTGCAAGAAATCTTAAATGCAACTGCCGGTATTAGAAATTCTCACATTATTTGCCATATGAGATTAAGATCTTCAAAGGCAAAATGATATCCCAGTTAGTCACTTACAATCTTAGATGTGATAATACATTCAAGTTGTTGCTCTTTAGGTTCTAAAGCAAGCAGCCTAAACCACACATGTTTTTCTGGTGGTAATACTTCTTTTAGCCATCGGACTCCAGCTCCTTGGGGTTCTACAGCTGCTATTTTTACTGGGAGCAGCTGGTTCTTTGCATCTACATCTGTATGAATATAAAACAGTTATCTGAGAATAAAAATGAATTTAAAATTTGTTTCAGAAATGTTGTCCTCTCATGTCACCAATCATCTGAGTTTGATAACCCAAAACCCATTTCACAATTATCAAGTCTTTCATAGACCTACAAACCAAAATTTAATAAGGTTTTGCTGTTGTTATTTATCATTTTAAGAATTAGATACTCAAAGGGTCTATAAAAGGGCATTCCCATAGGTCCGAGGCCAGTAGATGGTCAAAACAGGACACTAGATTCTAACTGTTGGGGTCCCATAGGAGACGGTGAATTTTATCTCTGACAGTCCCAAGTATATTGAAATGTCTTTAGTTAAGATAGGCTGTGACAGTAAATTCTAACATACAGAACATTGTATTTTGAAAGCAGGGAAGGACAATGTTTTTTTTTTGCCAACAGGTCTGTATGGAACAGTGGAAAAAAATCATGTTTTCCCCTGTACTCCCCATAAACGTCTTGGTTAGCTTCTTGAGACAGGTCTTTGGAGTATGTAAAATGAATAGCTTTGGCTGCACAGTTACATCAGATTAAAGTAGTAATTATTTCAATGATTTGAATTAAAAACAGTCATCAATTATTAAAGGACAATTTTAATTAGCTTAAATAACTTACTAGACCCCAATCCAAACCTTGCCAATGATATGATGGGTATGTGTTCTATATACATTAATCCATTCAAATTGATTAAATGAACTTTGCCTTGAAGACGAAAATTTCTACTTATGAAGCGGTTTGGTATTTGATAGACTTCGGTGAATTTTGTTGCCTGTAAAAATCAAATCAAAAGTGGACACGTAAATATAATCTGTCATAAATTCGGTTAATGCATGTTACTAGGGCTTGTATGCTATCCCAAAGTTTCTATTAGCAACATCTTACAAAAAAGATTGACTCCTCTAAGCTCTGCTAATCTGGCTATTGATAATATGAAGACACAATCCCCATACCTCCCCCTTTAAAAACTATAACATCTGATGAGGGTAAAATTACCAAACAACATCTAAAATTTTAAAAAATTGTAACAATGCTAAACATTTTATCATATTAGATTTTCAGAGGTATCACAAATTCAAAACATAAAATCAGCAAACATTACATAAGCTTTGTGTAAGCTATGATCTTTTTTTGCTGGTTTCAGAATTTATTTTTCCAACTTACAATTTTAGTATTTTTTCCTAATATCATCAACCCAATTATCCCAACTCCTAACACTGGGTACTGAAATGAAAAAACACACTGAAACTTAGTCAATATTTTAAGAAAAATAGAATCTGTAATCGATTTCTACCTTCTTTCCAATATTTTTGCTATTTGAACTACAACTTCAATGTTTTTACTTTTTTAATGAGTATGTGCATGATGTCAATCAATTCAAAACACTTTGCATCATTTAGATTGGTCTTGTATTAAGTCTCTTATTTCATAAACATCTTATATTGAACTCAGTATATTGCACTCCTTTCTAGCAAATAAAGTATAATCAAGTTTCTAAAGTCTAGACCCTCCCCCCTCTTGCAAGATTAACAAAATGTGTACCTCCCGATCACAGGCACATTATTATGATCTACATAGCATATCAATTATGACATTCCTGTGTTATGAAGACTAGGCTACAAGTTTATACCAATTCATGAATTTTCAATAAGTCAGTGGATAGATAGGCAAGTAATAGAACTTGGAAGAAAGAGCGTGGGATCAAACATTTTGTGAATTCCTCTTTTATCACTCGCTGTCAGTGTCAGACAATAAAGAGCAGTTTTAGCACGAGTTACAACTATAATCTTACTTTAACATATTTTACGTGGCTATCCAATTTATTGCCTATACAAGCAATGTAATTTTCATCATTTTCTTCTTGATCATCATTAGGATAAATAAAGTTTTTAGGATCTGGCCCATCATCTTTCTTTTGTGACATTTTGGTCCAGCATTACTAAGGAAGCACGTGAACGCTTTGCTTTTGGCTTATACCCAGCATGTGTTTATATCGAAGATTCTATACTATAGATGTTTATGGTGGAGATTCAGCCGGGAACTAGCATGTAGTAAAGCAGTATGGAAAAAGTAAGACTTACTAGTCACTATTTGTTGGTCACTAGTTGATATGAATAAAAAATAAAGACTGCAGAGATTTGAATTAGCTGTTATCTTTGAACGATTAAGAAGGACGCAAAAAACATATCATTGCAATATACAATATTTTATTGATATTATATAAAAAAACAACCAACATTATGGTATGGAATAAAATAAATACGTCAGATGGCAGCACTAACAGTAGTATTTACAACTTGAAAGTCTTTATTGAGCACCCTTTCTTCATTTCTTTTCTTACATTTTCTCAACAGACATACCATGCAGCAATTTCTTTTATTTACAGATCCAATTAAAGCTTTGACCAATAGAATTTTGAAGTGTAGGCAAAAATAAATAAAATTATTTCTTTGAATTACATTCCTGTTAATGCTGTGTAGCTAAATAACTGTGTAGCTAAATAACTGAACACTAGACAACATTACATTTAAAGATCATTAACAATTTGAAATATAAATAAATATATGAATAGATTATGGTGTGGGTTGATATGTGCATTTTTAAAAGAAAGTCTCTATAGTACTATTTTCTTACTGTGGAAAAATATTTGATAAAGATTGTACTTTGTAAACCATCTGTTCACCAGCTGAAGCACATTTTTCTGTGTCAAAGAAATAAAAAATATTCTTTCAATTTAATTGCAATCTAAAGTAGAAAAGCATTGTTTTCAACTTGGTCTCCAACGTTATGGCAAAAAATTAAAATTGAATGGACAATTCAATTATCATTTTGATGGACACATGTTGTCAAGTCACATAAATCATTACGCATACAGTTTATAGGCACAGATAACCTGGTAAAGATGATGAAACAAATTAGAAGTCCTTAATTCTCCTAGAACATTGACCATTTTCCATGTTGTTCTGGCTGCATTTCATTGATTATTTTTTACAGGTTTTTATCAGAATTATTTCGCAACATCACATAAGCAACCAGAACTTCAAATACTAGTCATTCCTGATGAAATTGTTCCAAGAAATTCTAGGCATAAAACATTTTATAATCATATCTTTCCTCTAAATGCCATTTTATTTAGAGTATTAACATAGCAGTATAAATATAATCTTATAATAATATATTAAATCCCTGAGGAACACTTTAGAATATTTTACAAAAATATTATACATCTGTTCATATAGTTAGAATATTTGAGATTACAAAAAAGCTGCATTAAGGAATTTACCTCTCTGATTGACCCATTTTTATTCACCCAAAATATTTTGATTTTTGTCAAAGACAACCTCTAACCCATTGTTGCACCCTACTCCTCACCCATATACCCTTCCCCCTATTGTACATTTCAAGAGTTATAATTATGTAAGTTTACCTTGTATGGCTCATAACATTTCAAACATCTTGTATCATTACAAACTTTTATAATAAGTAGCATTTTTTTAAATAGGAAAACGCATACAGAAAATATGTTCTGCAGAGTTCTTTAAAAAGAAAATGATAAACAATCATTGTTAACAAGTGTCAGATCAAATCAGGTAAAACTATTCCAAAACAGTAGTCTCCTATGATTTTGTAACAACACATTCAAGGTTGAGATGAGAACCTTCACATCTTCCCTAATTCACTTATAAGCTTCTACTAGTCAAACAAGATTAACCCTTGTAAACCTAAATATATTCCAAGCTGACTTAAAAATCAAAATGGAAAACAACTTTTTTCTACCTCTTATCAAACCAATATTTTGTCACAAACAGCACATCAACAAGGCACTTTGATCTACTATTTAATAGATTATCACTATATTATAATATTCAGTTTATAACAATATAAATATTTCATGAGGCCTAACAAATGATATTCTTGCTACAGGTTTTATGATTTTTTGGGGGGGTCATAAATTTGTTTCATTTTACTGATACAAAAAAAAGACTTTTCATTTTTCCCCCCAAAAGGTTAACTAAACACAGAATATCATTTTTTAGGTCATAACATGGTTATACACTATGAAAATAGTATTTGCATCTTCTTGTGATAATAATCTGAATTTCTCACTTGAACTATTTTTTATTGATTTATAGATAATATCATATCTATCATTGTTAGTATTATTATTTATTACACTAGTTACAGAATAAAAAAATGAAAAATCTTTTTATAAGTAAATGCATAGACTGAAGTATTGCTCAGAGAACAAATCCTTGTTTTTACAAAAATAGAGAGACTAATTATTCAATGAAAATGCATTGTCTCTTCTTTTATAGCTTGTCATTTATACTCATAACAAGGATTCTCGAGCAACAAATGCCTTGAATAATCCAATTTGTACAAAGCACTTGTCAAAGTCTTCTCCAGTAAGAATTTAAATTTAAAAATTCTATTTCAGGATGTCATGTGGGCTTAATGGCTACAATTGAAATGACAATGAGAGCTTTTCTACATCCATTCTAGAGGATTAAAGAAGGCCATTTTTATTATAAGTATTTTGAATTCACTTTGCCAATTGGTTTCTAACCTTGAAATGCCCATTTGAAGGAGTTAAGATGCACTTAAAGATGGTAATGACTTCTGTTAAGGAAGAATTGAAGATTGTGGTGACAACCTCTGTGAGGATATTGGCATCTTGTACATAGCGCACAATGAAATAGCTACAGTACAGGGTTGTTGTATTGAGACTGATGCAAGACATCACTGTATTGTCAAGAAGACTTCACTTATTTGTCAGAATAATTCACACAAAAGCTTCTAATCAAACACAACCTGAGGCTGCTATGTGTTTGAAAAACATAAAATATGTAAGTTTGTGATGTCATTTAGAGATATCACATCAACATCATTCTACTTTTTACTGTATCTGAATTCAGAAATTATGTGTCACCACACAGTGATATGTGTGTGCAGACATAAAATAAGGGAATCAGCAGTACTTTAATACTGTATTTTTATAAACATTTAATCTTGGCAAAGATATTTTAGTGTTTCCACATTACAAATAACACAATTACGAAAGACATAACTTGTGAGTAAAGGATGATTTCAAAAAGGGGAAACTATTGTTAAGAATCTTAAAAGTTTTCTTTTTTGTGTATATCTCGACATCTAACAACCTATAGACACCATGTTTTAGTGTGGGGTTTAAGTTTCTTGGGGCTCTTTTTCCCAGGACTCCTTTCCACTGTAGGATTTTTCGAGACTCTGGCAAATTGCAAAGCCCAAAGATAATCTGGAGATAAGTGACTTTCACCTTTTGATCTGTTATCTTCTTCCTTGTTTGGGACTATTTGTTTTGAGTCCTTGTAGACTGTTGCTGTGAAAATGTTTTTAAATTCCCATTTGAAGTGAAATTTCTTCTGAATCTGTGGAATTTCTTTAAATTCTGTTGATGTTCTAAAGATGGAGTATCAACAACAATCTCACTCTATTTGTATCTTTATCTGCCCTCTCATAAAAGTCTTCTCAAACTTTACGGATGACGAAATAAGCCTTTTTGATTTGACCAGTCATTGTGTAACTTTTGCAGTAAAAAGTATTATCTCCGTATTCCAAAAAATCATAAGCATGCTTTCCAAGAACTAGATGCTTCACAGTCTTTTGGATATTTGAATAGCTGTTTGTTGATGGTGCTACTTTGATTGTGTAACCTGGTATGGCAGAATTCAGCGTAATGATTGCATCCTTTCTTACAATTTGCTAAAATCAAAAAGTGGAATTTCTTGCTTTATATTGTATAGAATATCCTTATATATCACAAAGATTACAGGGTCTTAATTTGTGCTGGTCTTTATAAGATAATATCCTGCTTACAAAAATTGCCTTTTAATTGCATTACATTTCTTAAAATCAAAGTGTGATCATTAAATTTAAATATATCAAGCTTTAGTAGACTTTAATAGAAGTTATTAGACATGAATATCTCTGATCATGAAAACATCAAAAGCACTGGTAGTGAATTATCTTACAGCTAAATTAGTGATGTATTATTTATACAAATAATTATTACAATGCCCTTATTCATGACAAAAAGCAAAGGTCAATGGAATTGTTAGCTATGTCTCAAGAGAAAATCGTAAAATTCAATGATATACAGAATATTGTTTTACTTACTGAAAAAGACATGAAAGGAATCTCCATGACAGAGCGTCCCCCTTTAGCTCTACATCTAATGTTGATAGTACTATCTCTTCCAAATTCCACATATTTAGGTTTCACTGACACATGGATCTGAGAGGAGGAATGTCTCCTTACTGGGGAATAAGGTTCAATGGCAGTACTCTTCGACACACAGAACATACAAGACACCAATATGGATGTTGCAAGAGCTCTGAAAAGATTAAAAAAGATCAAAAGTGTTTTAGAATATAAGTAATTTATAAGAGCAAAAAATGCAAGTTGGGAAAATAGATTGTGTAATCTTCAGCAAAAGGAACAGATGTTTTGGATTTAGGTAGAATTTGACCTATAAATGATGGCTGGATCAATGGATTGGTGGAAAGATGGGTCAAGGATGTACACTAGGATTCATGGATTGATTTGAAATGTGGTTAACCGGTTTATACATATACATGTATGTGAATAGCTGGATAATTGGTGTATTGATGGATTTGTAAAGGATGCATGTATGAATTAATGAATGAATGAATGATTGAATGAATGAATGAACAAATTAATGATTGATTAATTAATTAAAGCACATCATGAAAACCTGAAAACAACACCTCAACATATCATCTTAGTATCCCTTTACAAAACCCTGT
>JAVSBT010015790.1:0-17323 GCA_033118115.1 Pharyngocirrus eroticus
TATGGCAATTCGCTGATTCCCATTCCAAAGTCTGGATCCGTCTGTGCACTGGAACAACATTCTTGAGCCAACCTCTAATCTAGAACCATAAGACATTCTGAGAGGACTATCTTTGATTTCTTCACACTTTTTTGCTGCAAATATAAGAGGATACTGATATTTGATATTATGCTATTTTTTTATTCAAAGCGGCCTGTATTTGTACGGTGGCATTCGTATCAAAATGAAACAACAAAAAGCCTTCACCTTCACAAGAACCAATCTCGGTGTGCCACGTCTCATATTCTGTACAATATATACTCCTAATATAAGTGGCATCTGGAAATTGGAACCCTGGTAAACAGGAATATGTGACGTAATCACCTTGATGATAATCTTCAACAAATGGTTGAAAAGTGGCTCCATCTACTTCCTTGGGCCTTGCACATTTTGGTATATCAATAACTGAAACAAAACAGTGATTAAATGTATGTTATTTAATATTATGTATCAAATAGTTCAGTATATCCGGCAGATATAGATTTTATAGAAGAAAAAAAATGGATGAGAAACTAGAAAACTACCTGAATTTGTATCAATGTCATTTTGATAGGAAAATATTCCATTCCTGTATGTTTTGGGAGGCATCGTACCATTTTCTGAAGATGGAAGAACTACATTTGATTTTTTTAGAAATCATTATCAAAAAGGTAAAGGTAAAATGTTTCTTGATATGTCAACAAAAGGCAATTTGCTTTAGACATTAGGCCATGTACGGAAGAAAAATGTCTTTGAAGCTATACAAGCAATGGAAATTTACCTATTGTAGATGGAAAATTTGGTATGCCAGAAGAGTTCTGATGAATAGGTGCCTCTGTGCTTAAAGAGTCTATTTTAGTTGATGGTTGTGTTGTAGTTGGTTCATCAGTTGATGTGGGTTCTTCTGTAACATTTTGTTCTTCTGTTGTAGTTAGTTCTTCAGTTGTAGTTGGTTCTTCAGTTGTAGTTGGTTCTTCAGTTGTAGCTGGTTTCAAAGATTTAGTTGGTTCTTCAGTTGTAGTTGGTTCTTTAGTTGTAGTTAGTTCTTCAGTTGTAGTTAGTTCTTCAGTTGTAGTTAGTTCTTCAGTTGTAGTTGGTTCTTCAGTTGTAGTTGGTTCTTTAGTTGTAGCTGGTTTCAAAGATTTAGTTGGTTCTTCAGTTGTAGTTGGTTCTTTAGTTGTAGTTGGTTCTTCAGTTGTAGTTGGTTCTTCAGTTGTAGTTAGTTCTTCTGTTGTAGTTAGTTCTTCTGTTGTTGTTGGTTCTACAGTTGTAGTTTGTTCTTCTGTTGTAGTTGGTTCTTCAGTTGTAGTTGGTTCTTCTGTTGTTGTTGGTTCTACAGTTGTAGTTGGTTCTTCTGTTGTAGTTGGTTCTTCAGTTGTAGTTTGTTCTTCTGTTGTAGTTGGTTCTTCTGTTGTTGTTGGTTCTACAGTTGTAGTTAGTTCTTCAGTTGTTGTTAGTTCTTCTGTTGTTGTTGGTTCTACAGTTGTAGTTTGTTCTTCTGTTGTAGTTGGTTCTTCAGTTGTAGTTTGTTCTTCTGTTGTAGTTAGTTCTTCTGTTGTTGTTGGTTCTTCAGTTGTAGTTGGTTCTTCAGTTGTAGTTGGTTCCTCAGTTGTAGTTGGTTCCTCAGTTGTAGTTGGTTCTACAGTTGTAGTTGGTTTTAAAGATGTAGTTACTTCTTTAGTTGTAGTTGGTTCCAATGCTGTTGTGACAATAACATAAGCTACAGAAATAAAAGCAAAACCCTCCTTATTATATAAATAAAGTCATATGTTGTGTTTTGATATGTATTTGATTGCTTTTTCATATGTGTTTGGTTGCTTATTGATATGTTATTGGATGTTTTTGATATGTTTTGGTTGCTTAGTGCCATCTTGAAATCACATATAAATTGATCATAACATTTGTAAAATAATCAGAAGATATGAGTGAAGTAAATGCAGCACAGTGTTGGCTCTATAGCTATTAAGTCTAAGGTCAGAATTAAGATAAATGGCGCATTTTGCATCGTCTCATAATCAAATAGCTTTAAATACACGAAAAATATACCATTATACTGGCAAACAAATTCCCTCTCGGGATTGCAACTAGTATCTTGGAGTCTGTCTTGGAACATATTTAAACAATCTTCTTCATGCTCTACTATGCCAGTTATCGCGACACTGGCAGTCACTGGAGTTCCGTCAAACCAAACAAATACACCTTCCTCTACCTTATCCTTGCCTCCAACATAATAATGTGTTGAACTGAAAACCAGAAAAAAATTGGTAAGTCTATCGTTTTTCTCTAGAATAGAATGCGTTCATTCGCTGTTTGAAAAGATAATAAAGAATGATTACACACATATCACTTTTAGTGATAATATATCACTATTGTTTAATCACGGTCATTTTGCGATTAAAAATTGTTTGACTTAAAACTGTCAACTTTAGGCCTGTGTTTACTATTAATTTTGTAAGAATTAAGTAAAAATTATCATAAGGCTATCGTCAAAATGCATTTCATATCGTGAAGATTCATTCCAAATTTCAAAGTGTAGTCCATCAACAATTTGCAATCTTTATGTATAGGGAAGGCAAAGAAATCCTTTAATGTTTCGACATTGTAAGCCCATTTACATAAATACATACACATCATTTTTACAATTTTAAATTGGGATTTTAAAAAGTTACAAAAACACACGAGCGAAATCAATAGAAAATAAAGCAGGTTTTTAGATTTATTTTTATTGAGAGGGATGTAATGTATATCACGTTGATCTTGTTGTGTGGTTTTGATCAACTTGATAGTAATATATTTTCTCAATAATAGAGAAAAAAATGTTTCCTTTAGCGCGCAAGGTGGGGGATAATCTTCCCTACAAGGGGGGAAGAGGGGGAAGACAAAGGGGGAAGAGGTGGGGGAAGAGAAGAAAGAAAAAGAAAGATAACATAATGACAACAAAACCTGATTTTGGCAGTTTTTTCCCCTATTTTTTATGCATCAATCATAGACATAAGTGCATATAATTACTCAGCAAAGTAATTCTACTAGAAAAAACATCTTCCTGAGTTGAAATAGAAATTTTAATATTCATTTTTTTTATAAATAGATTAACTTAAGTTCATTGGTATTCACAAATGTTCCACTTTGTTATGGCTAAGTCTATGTTAAGTTTCACCTTGGAATAAATATATGATTTTGTAACTGTTTAAAGACAGGCAAGCTTGTGAATGTTGAAAACTTCAATAAAAAAACGTTCAGACTCCTATGATAAAAGCATAAATCATCTCTTTTAATCGCGGGCAAGGAAGGCAGCGCGCAGAATTCCATGTTCATCAGAGGTACCAGTTTGTTGTACGAGCACAATATTAGCATATCGCTTTTTTGTGCCATTGGGATGGTATTTCATTACCCTTATAGTATACTTCAAATTGATTCAGCCAGTCACTATTTTCGAATTTTTAAAAAAAATAGCAACAATATGAGTTTTAAATTGTTGCTTTATTTTTCATTCAAACAAATCGATAAAAAAAGATGATAAGAAAGGGTATTTTTTTTTGTCTAGGATAACTCATAACAGTCATGGACTTATTTCCAAGGGTGTCCTGCTCTGAAAAAATATATTGTTAATACGAACACACAAGGTTGCAGACTGATTTTCATAGAGCAATTGTTGGGTTCTACCTAATTATTCATTTATAGATTTTGAACACTATATCAAGGAAAGTCATATAATTTGAATTACAAAGAAATATTATTCCAATGATGTAACCTGTGTACACAACAGTAACATTTGATTTAGTATTATGTACACACAATTATTAAAACAACTCAAGGTCAATTTCAAGGTTATAATGCAATAATAACTCATCATGATAGTAACACATTGTTATCACCAGAATTTGAAAAAAATATAGAATGGTTAAATTGTAATGAATCAACATTAAATATTGAAAAGACAAAGTTTATATTTTTTAGTTCAAAACGCAACATTGTTAAACCTTCGATGAGTGTAATAGTTGGTACTTCTAAAATAAGCCAGGTTCATGGTCTCAAATGTTTGGGTGTTATGATTGATGCATCTCTGGAATATGAAACAACAGTGAAAAAAACCTTATCCAGATATTTTCCAGATAAACATTTAGTGTCAATATGTGTTACAACAGATATGAAAACTACATTTTGTGTTCTACGGATGACCATCCAGTGATTGTGCTATAAGATATTAAACAATGTATAGAACTCTATTGTGATAGAAACAATCTCGTTTCATTCTAGTTAAGTTTTTGTTGCATGTTCATTCATTTATTCTTACTGCATGCTCATGTATTAACTCTTGTATTTATGATATTATTTTGTTAACCTAGAAATAAAATACTAGTTGATTGAAACTTACTTCACTTCTTTTAGTTGTTGTATATTTTGTTAGTCTATAAGATGAATTACTTCATTTTTAGTTGTAAAATATCCTCTTGAATTCTGATATGCCTGAGGAAAAACTATCCCTTGATAATCGGCCAGTAATATTGAGGCCGGTTACATATATATACATATAAAAATAAAAAAACAAGAGATTAAATATCTTATACATAGCCGCTATAATATAAAAGAAATCTTCATGAAATTACATAAACTTGGCTTAGAATGACAAACGACTACAGGAGTGTCCATCTAAATCAAAGTAAGAATTCAATAACATGTTTTATTAGAAATGGACCCACTTGTGCCTACACGACTAAAACCATGGGTCAAACAGCTCCCAAGTTTGGAATCTCAGCTAATTAAATGAGGATTTCATTGGATCAAATTGTCCACATGATGATGCGTTCATATTTTTGTTAAGTATATTTATATTTTCATTGCATATCTTTGGTAAAAAGTAAAGCATGGGTTATTATGCTTGTGTATGTCTAAAAAAAAAGCTCTGACCCCCCCCCCCCCCCGTAGAGTGCCTCGTTGTTGTTTTCTTACAATGGAATAGATTCATACCTGTTATTTGCCTAAAAGGCACTTAGTCCAACGTTTTATCAATATCTGCATTGTTGAAAAGGGTATGATCATTATAACGGCTAAAAATTCAACACTTTGAAAAAAATACAAAAAATCGATCATCAAAATGATTATACTACCTGTACATTATGCTAACAGACTGTGTAAAACTAGAAACATAGAAAACTAGCATGCCGGAAAGGTTTTACTGGTGACAATATGGTTGACTGAACCCTTTGTTAGCCGAGACAGAACAGTGTATTTAGTAAGAATTGGTAGTGACTGAAGGCTTATGTATATGAAGAATTACCCCTCTCCCTGTACAGCACTAAATAAAGATAGCAAAAGATGTAACATTAGCATGAAACATATGGACATAAAGCAGCAAAGTAGTATTAGAAAAATGTATCAAGCAAACACAGTCACTCCGAATACTTTCATTTTTTAATTTATAAGCAAGTTTGTATTGAAAAGCCTGAAAATAATGATGTTATTGCTAATCATTTAAAAACTTAATCAGGCCTTGAAGTTTCAGGGGTGCGATTGCACCACACCTGTACTTCACTCATGATTTTCAAATCACTAGTGATATGAACTGCACCAAGAGAATTAATCTTAAAAGTGTTCTGAACATAATCGAATTCAGCTACACATACTCTATGTATGTTATATTAATTCCCTAAGTTACAAAATATTCATTATCATATTTGTAAAAAGATATTTGAAAAAATAGTGTTCAAAAACATTGATTGGTACAATAACAAGAACCACAAATCCTTGTTGCTATTTGTTGCATCAAGGCTAATTCTAGATTTCGTGGCCTGCTTCATTCGAGTGGTTTTTCTTCTTACTAAAGACTTAATGTCAAATTGTCAGCTGTTAGTGGTGTAATACAGTCATATAAAACATTTGAGATTAGTACAGGTTAATAGTTTGGGTTAATTTATCTTGATAACATGCACTCCATATAATGATGTAAAATCAAACGAAGTTCCCCATTAAAAGTCAGTGACCAGCCAGACCTTATTCCCTTAATTCCAGCCAATCAAATTGCAGGGCACATCAGCTGTTGCCATGTACAAAATTCATCAAATGCATAACCACACATGCTAGTACATCAATGAATGAATCATATCTATATTTAGCGATGATTAACCACTGTACTGCTTCACTTAATTGTACCCCCAGAGCCAAAATATTGATATCTTATAATATTTCTAAGTATTTCAGTGTAATAATCATTGACATGATACATTACGAATAAAACAAGAATCAAAGCAGGCAAAAATCAAATTTAAAAAAAAATAACCCCAACAATACCTTTTTCAACCCGATATGTGAAATTTCTAAAATAAAACAGAAAATATTTTATAAGAATTCAGACAGAACCAATCCTAGTTACACAAAAGAGGGTTATGTCTCCAATAGGCTTTTCCGTACCTAAGTTTTTCTAAGAATTCAGGATACGTGTGCCAAAAGCGTGATATGTTACACTCCCACATTGGGAATATTATGACAATGTTATTAGTTTCTGAGTGGAGATATGATCTTGCAACAAGGAATAGGTTTATTGAAAAGATACCTTCAGATTTGTGTTACTTTCCAATGTATCTACCCCCTTATGATTTTCTGACAAAAAATTTGTGTTGATTTGGCTTAAAAGCCGAAAGACATATTTGGATTTTCATGTATCTGGCAAGGTTGCACACTGTGTTTTCTCCCATGCAGTGATCGGCGTATGCCCTGACTAAGAAATAAAGCTAAGATATAAGAAATGTACAAAAGATAATGAGAAACAGAGGGTACAAAAATAACACTAAACAACAACACACAGTAGAGATTTACATCCAATTATTTTGCCCGTTACATATATACGCTGTTACCTGTTATATTATAAGCCGTTATGGTTGTTCTAATATTACACATAGTGTGATTTTTCAATTTTTGGAGTGTTTTGAAAGTTGTTTTATCAACATTGTGGTAAATACTTTGAAACTGTAAGCCCATTTGATTGATGTCTTAATTGAATAGAATATCAGAGTCGCCCATGTCTTTCAATATTACATGAAATATTGCATGTTACATTTATGGATCCAGATATGCAATTCGATAAATTGATTAATATCCTAGGAGTCTGCATTGGTCAAAAATATTGAAAAGTGTTACACAATTTTTGTGATATTGTTTTCTTTTTTCTTTTTTTTCTCGTAATTAAAAAAAGGGGGGCTTAAGTCCTTCTTGCCCCGAGCCTCACGATTGTTCCTTGAATAATTATTACCCTGTTATGAGGCCCTTCCATTATACACTTGACTCAATAAAAATACAATGAGGTATCTGCAAATATGTTATTGGTTCCAAGATCAATATGTAGAAATTATCTCATAAAAAAATTGTTCCAAAGTATAATAATTTGTTTAATGAGCTCGTTCAGATTACTCATATAAGCCTAGCAATTCAAATCCAATGGGGGTTTTCCCGACCAACTTTCCTGTACGCTAGTTCAGCAGAGAATGAAAAGAGCAGAATCCAAGTGAAAGCTGGTTGATAATCTTCCTTAAAAGGGCGAAAGAGGGGTAAGACAACGGGGAAGAGGTGGGGGGAGAGAAGAAAAAAAGAAAGATTACATAATGACACAGAGAAAGTGATTTTTGCAGGTTTTTCCCCTATTTGTTATGCATCAATCATAGATATAAGTTTATAACATTACTCAGCAAAGTTATTCTATAAAAATAACACTTTCTGAATTGAATTTTTTTTTTAAATTTTATTTTTGATAAATAGATTAAAGGGATACTGTTTGCAATCTGATGGTTACTATAAACCACCTGGCAATAAATGTACAGTGGGTAGAGTCCAATAGACAAAGGGCAGAAAAGGAGGGGTGGAAGCTTTGGGTATCGGACAGATAGCTAAACTATATAACAGGTTAAAATGCATAAAGCCTGCCTTTAACTAAAGTAGTTCACTTGTATTCACACATTTTCCATTTTGTTATGATTAGGTCTATGTTACGTTTCATTTTAGAATAAACATAAGATTTTGTTACTATTTTTATGACAGGCAATCTTGTGAATGTTGGGAACTTCATTAAAAAACATAAGGGGTCAGTTGCAATTAAAATATTAAGCATGTCTTATGTTCAAAAAGTTGTTCAGCCAGTATTTTCTTGCTTAAATGCGTTGTAATTAGTTTCTGAGATTTTGCCTAACTTTAAAAAAGCCTAGTATTTGCTTAGATTCTAAGCCAGGTATCGAGGTGGCTTAGGGCAGACATTACTTGCTAAGGATTTGGTTGAGTCAGATTTCATTTTTAATTAATTGCAAACCGACAAAGGCAATATCTTAGCTATGGCAGTTTTTCTTTCTTAAGCAAAAAAATCTTGCTTAAACTTAAGATTTTAATTGCATGGCCCCAGACCTTCTATGATAAAAGCATAACTTATCTCTTTTAATCCTAAAAATATAAGAGAAGTATCTTAGTTTTTGTAAGTGATGAAACAACCCAATTATTTTCAATTTCAATGGAAGTATTTTATTTTATCATTCATACACATTTTTTTTTAAACCAAACACACAACATGACATTGTCTGAAATCATGTGGATAATCAATGTATTATTGTCACTATTTCTAATGTGAACTACAATAGTCAACTGTCTAAACTTATATTATCCTATTTTGAAATGAAAGTTCTTTTTTTAACCAATGAATCTTATCAAGAATATATTATCCTATAAAGAATAATGCACAATCTTCCAATACCTTTTTATAACTGTGCAATTTAGCAAAATATGAGAGTTCTCTTATTTCTAACTACATATAAAAATCTCTCCTTTAAGGCATCAATATTGCTGTGATCACATCACTTATGAAAAAACTTACAATTATATGCACATTCCACTGAAAGTATACTAAATGAAAATAATTCCCAATGATTGTGTATGTTTAAAGTAAAACATTGATATTATTCATAAAATGGTTACAGGTCCGATTAGTTTCAGTGCGTTTATTATGCAATATTTTCTCAACAGGCATTATTTGCCTGATGATGCCTCTTTGGAGAAATATTGCATAATAAACACAATAAAACTAATTGGACTTGGAACCATCTATTTACTTTGAAGCTGGCAGGTTTTTCAAATATTTATATCATTCCCTAGCCTAGTACTTAGTTTTGATATTTAAAAAGTTTCTTGGTACTTTGTTCTCTGTATGCAATATACACCTTCTAAAATATAAACACAAAAATTGGTAGATAAACCAAAGAAATATAAATTGATAAATAAATTTAAGGAATATCTCCTAATGTTAGTGTTAATAATTGAAAAGAAGTACATGTAATACCCAAAAAAAAATCTACAAGTATACACACAGTGCCACCTGAATAATCTATACCTATTCTAAACACACACAAACCTCCTCTACTTAAAATTCTGCACAATAGCTGATTAAACAAAAGCAATCTACATTTCATACTGCAGTTTGTTGTTACTATTTCAAAATAAAAACACAAGAAAAAAATTATACATCAAAAATATTACTACTTTCAAAATGCTAACAAAGAATAATATGAACTACTATTTTTTATGAAAACTATTAAACGCATCAATGAACATTTTTTATTAGATTTTACCAAAATTAAAAGTTTACCAGATGTCATGAATAATACAACATCTATCACACGTTTAAATGGAGCAAATATGTGATCAAGGGCTACACAAGTAAAGACAGGTTTACATCCGAAAAAGATATATTTACATTCAAGTTAAGGATAGGCCTCCTTGTGTTTATGATTATCATCTATACATATGACACAAGGACTTAAGCAAAAGGCTTTTATTTGGGATAATCATATACACCTTAAAAAGGAAAAAGTTGATATCAATAATGGCTGGATTGCACATGGGAGTAGGAATATTTTGTCCCACTGAAATTTTTATTTTTTATTTTTTTTCTCCCTTGCATGAGAAATGAAGCACACCTCAATCTGTTACAGCTGATATTGTCTCCATTACACTTGTATGAAGTTTTGGTAAAAGACTTGCATTTTTATTGCTCTCCTAGTGTGAGGCCAACAATGACAGCGATGACAATTCCAACCACACCCACGACATAAACGAAGTATGCAATGGTTAATAATCTGCTTTCCTACAAGAAAAAGACACAAGGCGTTTAGTAATAGATAATTTGAAATAAACATTCTCATCACATACCTCAGAAAAATAGATAAGGATTCGTTTTGACACACAGAAATTATACAATTAAGGTAATATAATTATCTCATGTGTGTGTTTTAAGATGCTTCTATTGTAACTAAGAAATATGTGATCAATAGTAGAAACTGTTTCCATTTGCACAATTTTTTATTTCAAACAATGACTGTATACAAATATATCCCATAAATATCTGCTGTATGTATATACGTTATATAAGCACTGACCTTTTCCAAAGTACATGACAAAAGGTATTTGAATTTTATGAAAGGTATTAAAGGAATGTCATGAATAATTGAAGAATTTATTTCATATTGAATGAAAAATAACATTGGAAAAATAAAATTTACTAAATTTAAAAGTTACTTACTTGTGCTGGTTGGTAAGACGGCTTTTTGGACCTAGCATTGAGTTCATAAGCCTCAACTTTCCCTGAAATAAATGTGGATATTTCTGTACAGGCACAAATTCACTTATCTTACTATTTCAAACTTTTCTAGGTTTTGGTATGGGGCCTAGAGCAAAGAAAAGCAAGAACTTGTTCTTTGGAATGAATGTTAGTTTTAATAGTGTATCCCTTTTAGACCTAAGTAAACTAATGATTGAAATGTAACTCAATGTGTGATAATACGCCTTACCTTCCATTTCTTGATTCGACCCAAAATGTTTGTCATACTTTAGTATAATCTCTGTGAGGATATGAAACACCACATAGCCTATCAACACCCAGAAAACCCAACCTTGGGCTATCACTTTTCCTGTTGGCATTTGAATACCAAAGAAAATGGCACACACTACAACAACAAAAATAACACCAATATGAGAATATTACAAGTTACAAGAATGATATTTGGTTTCAAACCTTGACTAAATTACAAATGTTGGTAAAACATGGTCAATTTTGTAAGTAAACATGTCAAAAAGCTGTAATAGGAAGCGAAGAATTTACCTGCCACAATGTGTGCTGCAGTACCTACACCCCAATGTGCCCAATCAAACATCTTTCGTCTACGGTTATCATGACCGGGCCTGCAAAAGGCCATGATTGGCTAAAAAATGAAACAAAAAATTAGGCATGACAACATTTTGTTGATATTATTTTGCTAAAGTTCCTTTCACATAAAACTGGTCTGTTATTCCCTAGAATGTTTTAAAACGTTTATAACTAGCAAATAATCTGAGGTATTTTTTTTTCTATTAATCAATTTACATCGTTTTGTATTGCAGCATATTGGTAGAAAAAATGCATTAAATACTTACATTGATCAATGCCAATAGAGTTACTGCTAGACCGAGCCATGGGTGAACAGCATTCTTATTGGGGGGAAAAAAATAAAAAAATCTTTCTTAATGATCATAATTGCATAAAAAATATTCCAAGTACCAATATTACAACTGACGTGACTTTTAATTCATGCTAGATGTTCACTACTATGACCATACTATCTGATTCACTGTCTGATCAATGTCAGAGGCCAATATGCTTTTATCTCAAGAGGGATTTGCTGGCATGGTTGATAATGAAATGATTAACATTTCAAAGATTACAAGAGACCCTTTTATAGTCTAGCTTATAATAGGCCTAAAATGGGGTCTCCTGTTGCATGTAATTTGACCACTAAGATGTCTATAAGCATGGGCTTTTAGAAAGGGGGGGGGATACCTGTATATATTACTGACAATAAAATATTTAAACCAAGGCCTAATACACCAACATTAGGTATGAAGAGAATAAGTAAGGTAAAATGTTCAAACAGTGGTTGCTACTTCTATGAGACATGGTGGCCCATTGGATAGGGTCGCCCAATGGAGTCCAAGAGATACCCGGTGCAATTTGAGGCTAAGTGGTGTGTCCTTGAACAAAACATTTTACTCTACAGTACTTCTGTGTTCCATACTGTAGAATGAGGTAATGGTGCTGTAAACTAGCAACTAGAGGTGAAAGAACTCATATGTATATCCATAAATAATGTATTGGTTATATGAAAAGTTTGAAATTTATCATAATTGTATTATACTTACTGTGATAAAGTCCTGCACATGTACACAAATGATGATAAACCCTGTGAGGGTACACACCACTGCACTAAGCATGAGTCCTCTATGGACCTAAAAGAGACAAGGTGAAAGATTGAATTACAAAAACTTGCAAAATAATTGTACCCCTGTACTTAGAACTAGAAAATAAAGAACTGGAACATTAAAAAAAGGGCATAGGACGATGTTGGATATGTGATGCTAAAATAAAACATTATTTGTTTCATGATTTCAATTTTAAAGTAAAAAGAAAACGTTATAGTTTGAAAACCACACTCCTAAGATATGATCAAATTCATTTCAATATCTTACACCAAACCACACATCCTTTCCGCAAATTTCTTTACCAGGCCATTGCTTTTTGTGATATCTTGCCGTTATTATTCCAATACTGGCAAAAAGAAGCCATCCACAGCTCATCAGCACCCCTATAAAAGTCGACATAAAAAATGAACTTATTAAGACTGTACATTGGAAAATGTTTTCTTAATTAAAAGTATGATTTCTTATGAAGGCTATCATATTAAGCAAGCTTATAGACGTATTAAAACCTGAAAGAATAATTGCTTCTAGTTGTTACTCAAAAGACTTTAAAAATCACCAAAATAAAGAACATACCATGAACTTTAACCCAAGTGAAATCATTCTTCACAGATTGGCCGGCAATGTTTTCTTTGCTGTCCATGGAGATTTTACTTGGTGATGGGGTTGGGATTCCCTTAGTAGAGTGGAAGCCTTTTCCACCTGTATCATTACATAGAAATAAACGAAATGTTTAATTAAGCTTCATGAAATTTAAAAATAGTAAAACTTGAGAGATATTATCATCGACAGAATTATAGTTGTTAAAATAAACATCTGTATACATTATTCTAAAAATGGAGGCCTGAATTATGTATAGTCACTACAATCATCTGAATTAATAAAACATTAAAACAAATCATTCCGATTCAATATGACAGCATTATTTTGCCTTTTGCTAACACACTCTCTTGATGTGATGTCTGTCTTTAGCAAGCTGCAAAGGCAATTTGTTGACTGTAGATGATCTCATTGTTTGGGAATAGGATTGACTTACTGTTGTCTCCTGTTGGACCAACTCCAAGAAGTAGATAATAGTCAGTGCTGAGATCAAAAACCCTTGTGTTTCCAGCTACAGCAACTTTTCTTGAGAAAGAACAGTCAATTCTACCATCAGTTGAAGAGACTACATCATTTGTAATAGTTTTAGCCTATCAGAAGAAATAACCATTTTATTGATATATATATACATGTATATAATTATCAAAAAAAGAATGAAATTTAAACTGACAGATAATTATAATGTTGCTGATGATGAAAAGTGCAAAACCAAGGTAAATGTTTCATAACAGTTCAAAAACAAACAAAAAAAAGAAACATATAAACGTAGAATACAAATAGTACACAGTAATGCTGTACGTCACTTACTGGTGGTGAAAGAGCTTGGTTAGATTTTCCCTCATTATACGACATTTGAACCTTATCCGTCAAACATTCCATAACACTATCAGTGCCCTACAAAAAAAAGAGAAACTAGATCACCGTCAAAAATTGCCCAATTTCGATACACGTGAGGCTGGCAGATATTGAGATTCCACGTTTTCCCATCTCTGTTGAAACCAATATCAGCAATCATTTCTTTCTTATTTTTCATATCATGGGTACATTTCTTGGCAAATAAGGTGTCCACTGTTTAGGGGTTTAACTGTATAATATTGATTCAAAATTAACGACTTTTGATATAAACCCAGAACAGTCCTTGATGTCTTGAAACGTGTAGGTTTCAAACCACACTTCTTAGTTGATATTTATAAATTTATCCTTATAAATGTGCATAATAAGAGTTTTACTTTCTATTGAACTATTCCTTTTTAATGATTTATATCATGTTATTCTATTCATAACAAAAATAATCAAGTCTAAAATAGAAGATTTAAATTGACTGTTCAGACTTTGAAATATAGAAAAGAGTTGCACCAAGAATTTTCGTTGACACTAGAAAGTTACAAAATAAAGTGCTATTTCTGAGACAATACAGCTGTTACCATATAAAATAAAACAAGATTCCATGATAAATTAACTCACTATCATAAAGATTCTAACTCTATCTGTACAGACATCTACACAATAATTTCAACATGTTTTAGTTACCATCTTGTTATCTTCTGAAAATCCTACTGCTACCCATCCATCACTTTCTCCATTCAATTCAAATTTAATTTCATCTCCAACTTTTTCCCATGTTACAATCGCCACACATGTTGCTACTGTACAATTTCCTGGAACCCTGAAGCAGCCTTTTGTTGTACCACAACCAGTCACATCTAGTCCTACACTTGAGTGTGCAAACACAAGAGTGGTGAAAAATAGACAGACAACTAACTGTGTCATTATGGAGATCTAGTTCTGCAAACACAAAGAAATGAACATTAAAAATTGAGAAACATTATCTGTGATAAATCATAAATATTCTCAATCTTATAGACTGAAAGCAAAAGAGGAAGAGACAGGGAGAAAAATAAAAATGTACTTAATTCAAAACTGTATCCATTACTAATACCTGATAATTATAATTTGCCATAATTCACATAACAAAGGCAACACCCTGGAGGGCACTTATGAAAGAAAGGAGACTTAATTGGATAGGGCATATGCTTAGATTGCCCTCTTCTTCCTGATTTTAAAATATTTTCCCAGTTGACGAAAATTGCTTTGATAAAATTTGCACAAATCAACTTTCACTCAAGTTAGGAAGGCTTGCAAACTATGAGTGGCCAACAATAAATACTTAAGATATAAAGTTTTGAAATATAGGTGTTTGCGCGTCAGGTGTTTTAGTGTGAGCACTAGGGGCTACAAGTGTCAAAATGTACTTTAAAGATAATTTCAAGGACCACATAAATCATTTACCTTGCTAAAAACATGTGTTTACAAATCTGAGTATGTTTTCTTCCCATAATATTTTATTACATTTTACATGAAAAATGACCAAATGCAGCTTTATGGATCATTTGAACAAACATGTTAAAGCCTAACTCTCCTAAGTGTATACCAAATATGATTTATTTGCTTGCTTTTAAGATTCTATAATTTATGTTTTTATAGCTATTACAATGTAAAAACATACATTTACAAAGCTGACTTTGTTATCTATTTTAAAGGCTACTCAGAGGTGCTTGAATTTTTAACCTGTACCAAACATCTGATTTCAGTACACTGAAAAGGGTGACTGCAAGTTGTTGACATGTTGTATCCTATTAGTTTAAGGACAGGAGAAAGGGTTTGATGCACTATATGCATACTAAGGGCCTGTTAAAGCATCTTTTTACAAGTAATTATTATCCTTTATTCTTAATAGTTTCAACTGTAAATGTTTACAATCTACAAATTTAGTAAAAATATAACTTTTGTGTTATTAGGGATACTTTGTAGAAAAAATAGAGTCAACACTAAATTTTGTGATGCCTGTAGCCTACAATACCAATTAGTGTTGCTATAGCTCCCCTGATACCTAGTTTTGATTCCATTTTAACACTAAATATCACAATTAACACAAATCATCACTATTTTTCCTAATAGTGTAGTAAATTTTCTTCTAAACAGATGTGGGAACAAAAATCATAATACTTTTTGACACCCATTACCATTGCATTTTTTTTTTGATAAACATTGGGATATATCATTGAAAATTAAATAGCTTTAAAGTCTTCTCTTAAAGTTTTGAACATTTAAAATGGACATTTTACGAAACATAAGCCATATATTTCTTTTGCAGGAATGTGCTTAAACCTCCATACAAAGAAAGATTTGATTTATCGTTGTGTTTATGAGGTTTTAGTCTACAAAGCCTGGTGGGTGGTTTTTTCTTAGAATCTTATGAACGAACCTTTTATGGAGAGTGTACTCACATGCATTCTATTCTACAAGGTTTCAGTCTACACAGCCTGGTAGTTTTCTTAGAATCTTATGAATAAACCCTTTACAGAGAGTACACTCACATGCATTCTTTTCAAACTTTAAATTTAAAAAATGAAATTCTCTTAAAGTTTTTGGACTTGAGAAACATTTAGAACGAAACTATGTTAATATATTGTATCCATCTCAATATCAGAACTTTCAATGCTATTTTGTGAATCAAATGGTCATCATTACTGTACGTAGCTTATATATTGTACTTTTACCATCATTCTATCAGCCAACAAAAAACATGTTGTAATGTTATGGGAACACAGTTTCTTACATCATCTTAAAATATGCTCTACACTGATTCAATTCTCCTCCTATGTAAGGAAGACTGCTACAAGGCGGTAACATCAAAATCCTTAAATAAGGCTCCTTTTGGTGTTCAGCTCCTTAACTATATAATATATATCATTAATATGATGCAGACAGCTTTTGTTCTTACTTAACATTATGTTGACAACTATCTACTCTATCTCTATGGTGATTCACAAATATCTAAATCTTCATTGTATTTTGTTTAATTTTCTGGTTCATTTGTACTTAAATTTATCTTGACACAAATGATAATTTCATAAAAGTCTTTTCTGTACTTAAATCCAGCCTCTCTTTACTTCCTTTTAGATCGTCATTAATATCTCTCTGTTGTTCTGCAATGTACTAGTATGATACTATCACTCATTATCAGAGTGGTCGACGTTATCTGTATCCTCTTTTAGTTTATAAAGTACTAACTTTGTACATGTTAGTATATATCTTAAATATTCTTATCACTTGATTACTTGGTAGAATATACCTAAAATTATCTTATCATCTGATTACTTGGTAGAATATACCTTTAATTCTCTTATCACCTGATTACTTGGTAGAATATACCTATAATTCTCTTATCACCTGATTACTTGGTAGAATATACCTATAATTCTCCTATCACCTGATTACTTGGTAGAATATACCTATAATTCTCTTATCACCTGATTACTTGGTGGTAGAATATATCTATAATTCTCTTATCACCTGATTACTTGGTAGAATATACCTATAATTCTCTTATCACCTGATTACTTGGTGGTAGAATATACCTATAATTCTCTTATCACCTGATTAC
>JAVSBT010015901.1:0-19037 GCA_033118115.1 Pharyngocirrus eroticus
ATATCTGCATCAGCACAGCCACATTCCTTAATAACATGGTTCTGATAACATGTTTTATAACATCCCTGTAATTAGATTGAAGTTTAATTGGAATATAGCAAACCTTGATCAGAAAATATAATTATCACAAAAACAGCTGATTTTGAAGCTTTTTCTATTGTTGATTATTGACTTTAATACAAAACCAGTTTCTGAAGTAATAATTTCTTCCCTGGGATATTATTTTTATACATGTAATCATACACATCAGGTGTTTTTATAAGCCTTTTTACTTACCAACATACTATAATTAACTGGGTATTGTTCTGCAAATACATCAAGATTGACTGGATCATGCTCTGCACAATCCCCATATGGTTCAGGTTGTCTGCTCAGGGACAACTGCACAGATAAAATTCACTTTGTACACAGTTATAAAAAAAAACCCATCCTCATTAAGAAATATTAGACATTTAAAAACACGATATTTGAAATTATTTTACAGTTGGACAAATATTTATAGCATTTGTTCTGACAAGATATCAAGTAAACTGGGTAAAGTTCTACTTAATCTTTGGGAGATCTATATTTTATTATTCATGGAATTTACTACTGGTTTTTCTATGTCAAAATTGCTCAGATTGCAGGCTCAGGAATCACTGTTTGGCAACCCCACACTGAGGTATTAATTGGCGATTTTGGATTTTGAGGCAATTGCACGGTATGGTGATATTAGCAGCAAGGTTGCCTTTCAAATGATAATTAATATGCAAGACCTCCAGGCTTTATATATTGTAACAATGCAGAGTTAGATCCAAATAGAAGGATCCTGATTGATCTCCTTGCCAGATTCACAAAGTAGAGCAGTTTGTCCATACCAAACTCTCTGTATATATCAAACTGTTGTTTGCCCAAATAAGCCATAAAATCGCTGTATATCACAGTAATATTGCCTTCAAATTGCCAAAAAAATCCACAACCATCCAAGCCCCCAAGAAAGGACTTTAGAGCCATATATTCTTATCAAGCGCATAGAAATTAATGTAATTTGTGCCATACAAAATTAATGAACAATATTATTAATATTTATGATCGCCACTACACTGCCAAGTGTGCAATCCCTATAAATAGTAACTAACTTACTACCTTTTTTTTTATCTTTCATTACTTTTGAACACAATTTTAGGTGAACACAATTGTCTTATTGAAATATCGAAAAATGAATGTATCCTACACAATTTTTTAAAAACATGAAACATTAAAAATATAATACATGTATATATGTTTGTATGACTTTATCACTGATCTTAATCCCCAAATATAAAAAAGTCCCACTTTTTGCAATCCCAATGAGCTTAGTACTCCGGTGTTCACCATGTATCCTTCATCTTCAGGGAATGGCATGGTTCTTTGTGGATGTACGACAACTTTTGCTCCTGCTGCATCTCCAAAATTGGGTAAGTATTCATCTTGACCAATATTGATAGTGAGACGCAAAGCTGGAATATTTTAACATTCGAGAAATATGGATCACAAAGCATTTTCTAGGGTGATATTATATTCTATTAGAAAATGACAATATTATTCTGTCTTCTGATTTCTTACTCACTACAATTGAAGAATGTTTACCATGTTTTCTTCCGCTGTGGTCTGCATTTGCAATTTGCTGACTAATATCCCATCCAGAATTAAAGGTGTAACAGTTGCCATGGAAAGCATTATAAAATTGGGAGAATTGTCTGAAAATAAAATTGTTACTTTAGACATAACACACTTCTATCTGAAAAAGAGGCCAAATGTAACTGGATACATTATGATTTAAAAAGAATTATCATATTAGAAAGAATAACAATGATAGAATTATTGTTGTTTTTCCTCCAACAAATTGCTAAATATATTTTTTTGTGTATTAAGATTATGATCATGTATGCAATATAATTGTTTATAACAAGAAATGAGAGCATACCTAACATTGCAGTATTCTCCTACATATTCACAATCTAGGATGAATTCTGTTGAATTATAGCCAAGTTCAGCTTTATCCTCTGTTTTCATGTTGGCCAAAATCTCCAAAACCTGAAACCGTAATAGTAACACATGGCTTATTTTCAAAATAATCTATGAAGATGAAGAATGCAGATGAATTATGGGAATTTCTAAAAATATAGTGGGATGGGGGAGGGGGCGGTATCATATATTGGTTCAGTATACATGTACATATATTCATAATCTGAAAATTGCCTTTACCTTTTCTTCCTTCATAAACTCTTCTCTTTGTGCCACTCTTTCTGGAATAGAACTTCCTTCAACAGGTTGGGGGCCAGAATTTGGTTCTGGTGTAGTGTATATTCTCTTTGTGGTTGTGGGTACTGGTTTTGATGTTGTGTTATAGGCCTCAGATTTGCTTTGGGTTGCATAATACATTTCACTAGTTGTACTTGTGTCCATTGATCCTGTGGTTGGTTGAACAGAATTTGTTTGCTGGTCGAATGCTGTTGTGCCAAGTTCATTGCTGGTAGGTTCATATGATTCAACACTTGAGACTGATGTGGACATTTGGGCAAAGGTTGTATCTCTGGTGATGTATGTTGGTGTAGGAACCAAGGTTGTTTTAGAGGACAATACTGTTGTTTCTTGGACCAATGTTATTTCTTGGGCCAATGTTGTTTCTTGGGCCAATGTTGTTTCTTGGGTCAATGTTGTTTCTTGGGAAATAAAAGGAAACAGTGTTACAATAACATACTTTAGTAACGACTTCACAAAACGTAAAAAGTTATATCCATTAAAAATATTATATCCTATTACATCCTATTTCATGAATTTTGTTATTCTTTAAATCTAATTCTACCTTGACCACAAGTGGCTCCTTCCCATCCATCATCACAAACACAATGTATAACTCCTTCAACAGGGTTGGTGCAAACACCATTCTGGCAATCATGAGAATGATCACAATAAGCTATTGGAAAATGTAAAAAATGAAATGTTAAAAGGCAAATTATGTTGAACATTGTAGACCTATGGTTAACTGTTTTAATGTGTTATGGTGTGCCAACAATATTCAAAACTGTCGGTCAGGAAATCATAGTATAATCAAAAGTGTAAGATAGATATCTACATAAATATGAACGTTTTACTAAGAATAGAGAACTCTCCAGAGTTTAAATAGTGTTCCAAGCTTGCATCAAAAGGTTTGCAGTGGACCACCAGATACCAGAAAACGACAACAAAAGAAACGAAATGCAAATGAAGAAGGAATGTAGCTATTCTCCTAAAATATTAACTCCTTGCACAAGGTGTCTCAAAAAAGTGATTTTCATGTGAAGGCTTTTAAAATCTTTGATTTATCGAAGAAGAACCGAAGAAGCCTTCCTGTGGGAATTATTTGTTATCGAGCACCCTTAGTAAATTAGAGAACCCTTTTCAAGTTTTGAAAACTGCCTACCCCATTCACATAAGACCTCATGCTCCCCTTCACAATCATCCAGAATCCATTCATTGTTAAGGCTTACATCAGCATAGGCACATTTATTTGGTTCGAATGTGTATGCGGCATTCCAGTTTTCCAAATCATTACTAAAGCTACCGTCATGTACTTTCCAATAACTCATTGAATTCGTAGAATTTGTATAAAGGTTGATCCAGAACTGTCCGTTGCTTGATTAGATAAGGAACAAAATAAGTGACTGGATTAAGATCAGTTAAGTTTTTTGGAATAAAGTAATTAAAGCAATGTTCATCAAGTAATCCCAATTATTTTTATCATTTTGAACGAAGTTGTTATGTGGCAATTAATCACATTTGTCATTACAGTGTATACCTAAGGATTATTAAAATGAACTTCCTTTGGAGGCAGGATTGAAAAATCCTAAAATGTGTCATCATAAAAAGCTTTTAAAATGTTTCTGGAAAAATACCAAGAAAATACTAAATTAATCTATTGGCCTAACCTGAATTCGTTGGTATTTACGTTGTTTTTAATGTGATCTACCATCGCTTGTGTCGTTGGTGTAGCCAGCCTTGCTCCGACTGTTTGACATATTGCATCAGCACTACTCCATGAATACTTAGAAGTCTTGTCCCACACAAAGAAACATTTACGACTAATTGGTTCTAGTTGATTTGGGCAATCTACAAGGGTGAAAGACAAGATGATCTATATAGAACAATAATAAAAGGAAAGGAACGAATAAGGCATTGAATTGTTTGAAAATGTTTGATACAATCCATCTTTTCCATAAGGGAAATCAAGAAGGCCACCAATCCAACCAAGTAAACTCCATCGAGATTCTTTGTATGCTAGAAGGTTTTAAATCTTACAGTTGAAGTGACCAAGAAACCAGATTTGTTTCCAAAGCTTTTCGAAGGGAGTTTTTTTTATTATGTTTGTATAGAATAAGTCTCAAAGTCTAGTTACAAGGGACATAGCCTGATTGTCAGTGCAAGCAAGGCTTTCAACAATCTTTTTGTCTCATCAGAACTTCCTCAGATTCTCTTTCTAAATTCAGATCTCAAGCAAAATATTTTTCTTTCCAATCATACTAAGGTTTAATTCCATATTTGTATTGTCATTTTATTTATCATACTTTGATCTTGTGTATTGATATATTTGTCGGTATTATTAGCTATGTTAATGTTTATGTAGATTAATTATATTAGTTTATATTTATTTTCTTGTGTATGCCACGTATAGAATTATTTATATGTCTTGTATGTATGGTGGTTGCTATGGACGACCAGCAATGACGAATTGGCGCCTTCCTTAAAGATCAAAAATGAATTAAATAAAAATGAAAAAACTTACCTATCAATTTCATACAAACGGCGAATTCATCTTCAGTACAGTCTTCATCTTTCCATTTATAAGTACCGTTCTCTGAGGCTAACTTAACACAATTTCCTAATGAATTAGGATAAGTAGAGTGCCATCCTTCGTATGAACCAATAGAAGCCATCCCATTATATTTAAAGGAGCTGTCATTCAGTTCTAAATTTTGCCAATAGCTTTGTCCTCTGAAAATTCAAAAATAAAATATGAACAAGTAATTTTATATCATGTAAGGGGGGGGGGGGGTAAATAAATCCCTTTATTTGATTATTTTTTATTATTGTCCTTTTGAAATTGATACTTACGTGAACAGTTCAGAAATGAGATTAGCCTTGTACTCGGAGTCTACAACTACCATTTTCCTGTGTGTATTCTGTGTACAGAGATCCTCAAATTCGTTAAAGGGTATACGGCCATAATATGAAGCAAAAATGAACACCACGTCTATTACTCTTGAGTAGCATATACCACTAATTGGATCCGTCTTGGCATCAGATGGCTGACATTCAAAAGCTGTAATGGATGGATAAACCATTCTAAATTGAGTAGTTGTTCTATGGATGCAACCAACCCCCCTTTTTTCAAGATTGATAATTTTTTCTTTTGGATTTTTTCTTGTCAAAATTATGCAACCAAATCAACAAATCGATTCGACTTGTATGTATTTCTTTCTGGGTTTTTTTTTACATAAAGGACCGAATGATGTATAATAATATAATATACGAAAAGTTAAAAAATATCAAAAGAAATCAATTGACCAACCCAATTTATTACACCAAAATACCCATCGACCATATATATAATATAGAATGTCATTAAAGTATTAAGTTTTGCATTAGTGAACTTTATGCATGATTTGTTCTCAGTCTGTAGACAATTTATGAATGTCAGAATTGTTCGTCTATTTTGCTATAATATCTAATATAAATGCATACTTATAAACTCGCTGTAAATTAATAAATGATATTAGCATGTCATTATCTAAGAAGTCAGTCATGTTTATATGAAGTCTACTGACTGAAAATATCAGGAGCAAAAGTGCTCTATTGGATAATATACTGCTCATATAAGGTAATGCTACACTTATACAAATGTTAATAACTCTTTCGTTTTTGCAATGATATATGCATGTGTAATCTTTTTTTTTGCCAACTATAGAACATTATTAGAGCAATAACTTGATAAAGCTACATTATTTCTTGAAAAGCATTAAAGATCATCAGTCCTGTGCAACTTTCAATCCATCGTAGGTCCTTTAAGGGCTTGCTTTGTGCATGAAAGGAAACACACACCATCATTTATTTTATTTCATGCTATCAAAAACATCTATTGTCGTAAATTGTTGTATTGCCTTATGTGACCTAGGCATACACTTACAACAATGCCTTAAAGTCTAAAACATTGACATAACTATAACAAAGTTGTACTCACGATCACTTCCATATATTGCTCTTTTTTTTCTCTTTTTCTTCCCAATTATTTGGTTTAAGGCCTCATTTTGCCCCAAGGCGGTTGCTTTGATAGGATTCATATTACACACTGTCACTGCTGGGAAGGGTAGTCTGTTTGCAATCTGCAGCTGAAATAGTGATGCATCCAGTAATATAAAATAAAACAGAATAGTATAGAGACCAAAGGCAGTATTAGCTTTATATTTAACCCAATCAATACCAGTTGGCAAGTAAATATTAAGGCATCAAACCAATTTACCGACAAATTGAAGATCATCTGCAACTTTCAAATCACCAGCAAAAGTATTATATGTTCAGTTTCACCACTTCTTGGGGTACATTTCAATATCAATGAAGCAAAGTGTCAAAACATCAAGATGAGTTAATAGATTAGAATATGGAAAGTGTTTTTTCGCAAATTTTGAACTTTCTCCTTCAATTTTTTAAGATGTCAAAAAAAAACAAGATATGTGTATAGCTTCGTTATTTTATAACTGAATGTTTCTGTTCAACAAGTGTAATAGTTGCCCAAAGAGACAAAATGTGTCTAGATGTTATGACAAAAGGTCAAATCAAACCCAATTTTTGTCAGATTCATCAAGGGAAAATGGTTATCACTGTTTTTATTTTAAAAATGGTGAATTTTTAAGGAAACACGCATATTGATTAGTTAGTCGATGTATGGTCTTTTCTTTTCTTTTTCTCTTTGGTCCCATTTTTGTCACTCCAATTAATCATAATTTTGAAATGAAATATATACAGTTTACCAAAAGAGGATATTAAAGCTATGAAAGTCCACTAAAATATGAGCATTTATAAAGATATGTATCACAAAAAATAGTAGTTTCCGTTTTTGTTCAGTATAGATCTGAACAATTATAGAATTTTATGCCACTTGAAAAAGTAAATGTGTTAATATAATCATACTAAATCTAGTGCAATAACATTGCAGCTTAGAATGCTAAAATGCCAAAAAGGCCAAAATAAAATGTATTTTCTAATGGCATTATTTTTGGACATAATTGTGCCAGCAGATGGCAAGGATTGGTAAGTAGTTGGAATTAATGAATTGGACAGTTTGTATAACGAGATCTGGTTTGCTTAGTTAATTCGTTGGTTGGGTGAATCAATGTGTATAGAAAAACAAAAAAAAAAGAAATTTAAGGCAAAACTTGTAGATCTTATTCATTTTATAAAGTATACATCACCTTGACAACGATCTGTGTGTCATACGCAACATAATCCAAGATGATCAAGATCCAATTGATTGAGAAAGAAGTGACAATACAGAAAATTGTAACAGCCCACAAATATCTCTTAACAGGACCTGTAATAAAACAATATGATGTACGACCTTAATTAGTTGCATCATATATATTATTTATCCCTTATTTGATTTTCGTTTTTTTAAAAAGTAAAAACAAAATTCTGGTTAGTACGTATGGAACAACTAAACTAATAGTAAAACTATTAATAAATGTCAACTGATCATGTGGATCTTATAGTTTGGCATAAAAAAAAGAACTTTAAAAGGTAAATGAATGAAGAGCATCTATTTTGCAAGCCTGTAAACCACCCCCCCACCCCACCCCCACTCCCAAAAAATAAATACCCAACAAACAAAAACATCAAAACAATACAAAAAAGCACAATAAAAAACGATGAGTCTTATTATCAGATTTATGAGTTATGACAAAAATGAAAAAGATTTCCTTCTGGCTTTCTTCTTTTTTCTCTGGGATCTTGGTTTGTGAATTAAATGTGTATTTTGTATAACTCACCTCTGGCTGTCACCATTTTCGAAAGGCCATGCGTAGTTGCTTGTTCTAAAACCCCGTTTAATATTTGCTTTGGCTTTGTGGTCTCATCATCTGGGGCTGTAGAAAAATCCTTTTCTGGTGCCCTAAAAGTGTAACCCATGATTGCTGTTCTCTATTTTTGCTGTATGAAATATCACAAACTCTTCTGTATTATTGCAAAAGTGTCTATTCTGTCAAGATGTTGTCACCTACGTTCATTTAAAGCTAAATGAACTGCAGTGTAATTTAAGATGAAAATAGCTCTTTCATTTTTGCATATTTATGTTTCATCATAATGATATTCATTTCTATTGACTATTGTTTGTATGGCATAACTGTGACAAAGAATTCTTTTAAAATATTAAAGGGATACTGTCTGAAATTTGATGATTACATGTTTAACCCTTTTTGTTACAAGGCGATTGGTCTTGATTAATGTTTTATTAAGTGATACTCTTTCAACTTAATAAAAAAAACTTAAATTAAATTACTTTCTCTTACAATACACGCTATTTTTACCATTGTTACCATCTCATAAGGGATTCCAATAAATTTTCTCAAAGTCACTGAATCAATTTTGCTGTTGAATAATGTAAGAATTGAAACCTACATTTGCATTACTCATGACAATTCCAAAAGAATAATTTAAATACAAACCATCCAACAATACCTGTGTCTAAAATGTAATAAGCATTCAAACTTGTCAACTCTTGCTATAGTTGTTTCACAAAGGATTTTAATTTTTTAATTTATTTTTTAAAAAAATATGACACTTTTCCAATACAGGTTTAAGTAATGTAGTAGAATCATGGCTGGATATCACTTTGATATGAAACCAAATCCCAAGAATCAGTTTAAATTTTGTTCTAAATTGGCAACTTGTTTTATGCATTAAGGGAAATGCTAAACCTCCAGTTTAACAAACATGTATTTGTCCCTGTATTATCATAAATATGTGTATGATTCTATTGCATTTTACTTAATCTTCTTTTCAATTTCTTTCTTTCTGTGAAAATACCATGATGTAACCCTTCTTAATTTTGAGATTTATCAAGTGTACTTCTGGTCCCTTTGATGAATTGTTAGTATTGATAATTTCATATTTGGAAGTGTTACAAGCTTCAATCGTCTATTTTAAAACAGTATACAATATAAATCATATCTTATAGTCCAATCACTAGAAAATATGATGTTGTTTTGTTATTTTTCAATAATAATATAATAAACAATCAGAAAATGAATGACATGAGGACTATGATATAATTCTAATATATATTTAGTAATTTGTCAAGTGACTAAAGAAAACCTATAATTTTTTTTTAATCCATCGGCAACATTTACTTGTCATGCCACAGAAGTTAATACTTTGTCCCCATTACAGGTGGAGATGTGTATCATGAAGTCTGTAAAATGCAATGCTGTACCATTAATGTCATAATGCCTTGATATTTTTAATGATCAGTTACCAAAGGCACAAAATAATCCAAATACTGTATCATTGTCAGCATAATGTCGTAGTAAACAGTTACTTTGCCTTTATTTCATTCCAAGCACTTACATGTCAAGCCCACACTCAAACCATTGTGCTGTAGAAACACTCGATGCCCCAACCTATAAGGACACAGTTCCACTGTCAAGTAAAATAAGCAAACCCACGATAGATAAATCAGTTCCTAACTACATCTTTAGGTTGTATTTAACAACGAAAATTTGCAAATAAGTTCAAAATGAACCTATCAGGTGTAGCCTTTTGCGTCTAAATGTCAAATTGTCAGCTGCTACTGGTATAAATCAGTTCTGTTTTTCAAGAATATTATTCCACCCCCCCCCCATATTTATGTAAATCGTGTAAAATGAATAACATGATATAAAATGGTTACATTAAGGAAAAACTGAATTATATATTTGTATAAATGTATGGCTACACATTAACTGTTATGTTTCACTATGCCATTGGACTTCTTTCCTCACGTTGTCAAAGGGTATTTACAGGAACAGAGGTCTACCTTTTCTCCTTCTATATGTGGAGTAAATTATCAATCACAATCAGCATCGTTTTCTTTTATTGTTAAGCATGTGACATGGCAAACATTACCCTGAGTCATCTTATAGTTTATGTAATATTCAAGCATTTTATATCATCAATTGTAGTGAAATAAATAAGATCGAGACTGTTATAAAGGTTCAAATATATAACTTTATAATATATTTCTTTACAATACAATAGTAATATGCTGAACTCCCCCTTTTACCATATGGTAGGAGATACAGAGGAACTAAATGTAGGAAGAATACCCTGAAGAACCCTTTTATCCCATCTGTCATTAAGGAATTGATCAATGTGATTTATATATACAGACCACAACTGGTTAGCTCAATCGGTTTTTCAATGTACCACAATGTCATTTGATATTGAGGTTGAGATATTTTGTTTGCGGATAGTATATGCCCTATCGTCAGACACAGTTTTTATCCCCCCTTTTCCCCCTCCTTTTTCCCTTTCCCTTTCCCTTGTTTCGAATTTCTTTTTTTTTCTTCTTTTTTCACATTATAAATACACAGGATGAATTATGTACAAAATATATAAATTATAACTTAAAATAGCTTAATCATTTCAGTTGGAAATAATCATAAAACATTTGTAGTTTTTATTGTGGTAAGAGTGGCTAATGATAGTATTCTATGATGTGTAATTTGAACTATTTTCATTCTACAATGGTATATTCCTTTAAGTGCTCAGTATTAAATTTAACTTTCTGTAGAAACTAAAATTTATATACCGTATTATTCTTGTATACCTTACTGTATCTTGTTTATTCTTGTGCATGCATACAATTTATAACAACCCTGTATTTCAAAAGGAAAATATTCCCCCAGAGAGATAATAAAGATATATTATCATCACTATATATAATCTCCATCATCTATTCCCTTATCTTAGATTTACACAGAGGACCTTGAAACTTTTTGCAAACCAGAATGTGTTCTCAATTTAAGCTGTCTGGCTTTAAAAATAGTGCAACAAAAAAGTAATAAATTGTTTATATACATTACATAAAAAGAGGGAAGCGTTTCTTCTTCAAATTATACAGATGAAGGTGTAACGTAGTAAATAGAAAACTGTTTTCTTCATTTATACCAAATTCACAAAATATTATTGTTAGAATCACTTTTTTGCAATTTTTGCCCTCAATTTCATTATTCCAAGAACCAACATGTCAAGCCCACACTCAAACCATTCTGTGAGAGAAACACTTGATGCCCCAATCCATAGGGACACAGTTCCTCCTAAATCAGAGGCAAAGTCTGCTACCTAAAATGAAGGAAAGACAAGCCTCATAAAATGCCACTCAGGGTTTTTTTGTGTTTCAAATTGTGATAATGGTTTTTTATATTTTGTATATCACAGCAATATAAATCAAGTAAAATCAAGTTTGCACAATATCAAAAATAACACAAGAAATGAGCTTAATTGAATGAATAAACGTCAACTGAAAATGTATCTGTAAATTAATCAGCAAGTGCATTTTATATTATAGGATGTCACGCTGGTGTTGGAAGCAGGACAAAAGATGTAATGAAGAGAGATATCAGAGCATATCGATGGATTTTTGAAACAATATGAACAAGAAACATACTTACCCCATATGAAGGTAGTTCTGTTATGGTTTCATAATTGAGTTCTTTCAAGTAGACTTCTACTTTGAGAATATTTTTCTTGTACTTATCATTGATTAGCATTTCCTCCCCAATAGGTCCAAGCTTTTTTAGAACAGTTTCCTGGGGAAAATGATATATTAATGCAACATGTGTGATGAAACATAATGACTCTTCTAAATCAGAATGATCTAAAATCATCTGTTTTTGGTACTAAAATGGCCAGGTTGTCACATGTGCAATTTTGGCTTATTATTTATGTGCGTTGATGATGACAAGGATGATGATGAGGGTAATTAGGAAAATTTCTATTATCAGAATTATCTGTTTGTACAAAAGTATATTCAGAAAAATATTGTCTATAAAGGTTGGATATTTTAAGATGATAATTTTAAGGTTAATGCAGTGTGAAAAGTAAACATGACGAAAAATAACATAAATGTCCTACTTTCATTTTATCACTTGGCCAAATGGTAGTTGAAAGTTCAGGCAAAAACAAATCAGTCCTACAAAAAAAATAAACACGTGGAACAAAACGCAAAGGAACATTTCATTTGGTATGCAAAATGCTATAATTGGGATTATTGTCAGTGAAACAAGTAAAAGTGATGATGTTTACCTGCAAGGAGTGGGACAGTGACACTCTAGCGTGTTGGTACTGTACTTCTCATTCATGATGTAGAGGCAGTCACCTAGAAAACACATCCAAACGTGACTATTGTAATATTGATTCATGCGTTGAGATTAATAATAATCAATTTGAATGTTCTTCAAAGACAGATAGCCATAGCTTATCACTATAGTGAATTTACCTGTTGGTACATCATTTTTATCACAAGCTGATACTTTTGGCCAGCCCAAGGATGCTCCAGTCATTGGCATATCTGCATCAGCACAGCCACATTCCTTAATAACATGGTTCTGATAACATGTTTTATAACATCCCTGTAAATTGTAATTAGAACGAAGTTTAATCTCACAACAATTGGATCAGAAAAAGACTTCTGGACTCATTTCAAATCAGAAAATAGAATTATCACGATAGCAGTTTCTTTTAAAGCTATTTCAATTGTTGATATTCTAGCTTTATTATCTTGGAGCAAAAATCAGTCCAGTTTCTGAAATAAAAATTTCTTACCTGGGATATTCATTTACTACATGGATGCATACACATCATGATTTTAGTAGCCTTTTTACTTACCAACATACTATAATTGACTGGGTACTGTTCTGCAAATACATCAAGATTGACTGGGTCATGCTCTGCACAATCTCCATATGGCTCAGGTTGTCTGCTCAGGGACAACTGCACAGAAAAGGTTAATTGATCACTAAGTCTTTTATATAAAAAAAACCCACCCAAACCCCTCATTTTGAAATATTATACATTCGAAAACATGATTATTTTACAGTTGGAAAATATTTATAGCATTTGTTCTGACAAGATGTCAAGTTACCTGGGTAAAGTTCTGCCCTATGTCAAAATTGCTCAGATTGCATGCTCAGGAATCACTACTTTAATATGATAATTAGTATGCAAGCGTCAAGTGGCTTTAGCTAATTCATACTAAACTTTGATTACACCTTCACGCTTCATAGATTCTATCAATGCGGAGTTAGATCCAAATAGAAGGATCCTGTTTGATCTCCCCGCCAACAACAAAAACTAGAGCAAAGTGTCCCTATCAAAATCTATGTGAGAAAAGTGCAATAATTCATCAAGTGAAACTGTTGTTTTCCTAAATAAGCCTTACCATCGCTGTTAATCACTTAAGACCGAATGATGTTTATTTTACGAGGTAATAAAAAAATTCAATTTTTTTTGACCAACCGACCCAATTTTTCTTACCAAAAATCCATCGACAAACTAATTAATTTGGAATGGCCTTACTGATATTTTACCTTTCAGGAAGTTCCTGTAGATCGCAATTTTAGATGAGCCCATTTTTCAAATTGAAAAATCAAAAAATGTATGTATCCATCATAAATCTTTTAAAAACATGAAACATTAAAAAAAATCTATATCCCTAAATTAAAAAAAGACCCACTTTTTCCAATCCCAATGAGCTTAGTATTCCAGTGTTCAACATGTATCCTTCATCTTCAGGGAAAGGCATGGTTCTTTGTGGATGAACGATCACTTTTGCTCCTGCTGCATCTCCAAAATTGGGTAAGTATTCATCTTGACCAATATTGATGGTGAGGCGCAAAGCTGGAATGTTTTAACATTTAAGAAACAAGAATTATAAAACATTTTCTAGGGTGATGTTATATTCTTTTAATTTTTTAAAAAAAAAATCTGTCTTTGGTATCTCAAGCAGTTTTGATTTCAAGAATGTTTACCATGTTTTCTTCCGCTGTGGTCTGCATCTGAAATTTGCTGACTCTTATCCCATCCAGAGTTAAAGGTGTAACAGTTGCCATGGAAAGCATTATAGAATTGGGAGAATTGTCTGAAAGAAAAAAAATGCCACTTTAGACATAACATACTTCTATCTAAAAAGGACACCACATTTAACTGGATATATTATAATTTAAAAAAATATAAGAAAAAATTATGATGATTGAATTATTGTCGCATTTTCTCCAACAGGTCAAGAAAAAGTTATCCATAACTGTTCGTAAACAATGATGAAAACTCCAAATATCATGTTTGCTTGATTTTATTTTGAAGTCTGATACATGTTAATATTTCGACTATTTTTCATAGTCATCATCAGAACACTTACAATCTACCAAGAACAATCTAACATTTATTATACAACAAGGTGTGAAATGGTGAAGAATACATCATTTACAAGAGACCTTTGATGAGAAGTTGTGAAAATATGGAGAATACAGAATGGACTTGACAATGAGTAATACTGCTCATGAAATCTGTATATTTAGATTATTATTATGTATTTAATACAATTGTTTATGATAAGAAATGAAATGTTAAGCATACCTAACATTGCAGTATTCTCCTACATATTCACAATCTAAAATTAATTCTGTTGAATTATAGCCAAGTACAGCTTTATCCTCTGTTTTCATGTTGGCCAAAATCTCCAAAACCTGAAATCGTAATAGTATGGCTTATCATCAAAATCATATGAATGCAGAGGAATTATTGAATTTTTTCAATTTCTATGAGGTCTACAATTATTTATGAATTATCCTACACAATAAACTGCTGCACGAAATTCCAATTTATCACGACAGTTATAATGATTGATGAAAGTTAAGACGAGTAAAAAGAGCCTGAGATAGAAACATTATTTGTCTGCCTGAAATGAATAGAACTTTCGCTTGCAGTTTTAAAAAAAAGAAAGAAATGGGAGCATTCAGCATGTCTTCAGCATGACCCTGTTTAGCTGAAAATATAGTGTGTTGGGGGAGGAAAGGTTCAGTATACATCAACATATAATCAAAAATCTGAATAGTTATGGCCTTTACCTTTTCCTCCTTCATAAACTCTTCTCTTTGTGCGACTCTTTCAGGAATGGAACTTCCTTCAACAGGTTGGGGGCCAGATTTTGGTTCTGGTGTAGTGTATATTCTCTTTGTGGTTGTGGGTACTTGTTTTGATGTTGTGTTATAAACCTTTGATGAGCTTTGTGTTGTATAAAACATTTCACTAGTTTTACTTGTGTCCAATGACACTGTGGTTGGTTCAGCAGAATTGGTTTGCTGGTCGAATGCTGTTGTCACAAGTTCATTGGTGGTAGGTCCATGTGATTCAACACTTGAGACTGATGTTGAAACTTGGGCAAATGTTGCATCCCAGGTAAAGACTGTTGGCTCATGAACCAAGGTTGTGTCAGGGGGTAAGACTGTTGTTTCTTGGGCCAAAGTTGTTTCTTGAGCCAACGTTGTTTCTTTGGCCAATGTTGTTTCTTGGGCCAATGTTGTTTCTTGAGCCAAAGTTGTTTCTTGGGCCGATGTTGTTTCTTGTGTCAATGTTGTTTCTTGGGCCAATGTGGTTTCTTGGGCCAATGTGGTGTCAGTGGGCATGACTGTTTGTTCAGGAGCCAATGTTGTTTCTGTCGTAGATAATGATTGCTCAGTTGTCTCAGGAGATATGGTTGTTGATACACTTTCAGTTGTTGGCATGTCTGCACAAATTAAAAATATGCAAATAATTGAATCAAAGGTATTCTTTACATTGATTTCTTCAAATACAATAAGTGTCAAAAAAAACACCCATAGTGGCTTCATCATAATCGGTTTGCCACATTTTAGACATGCAAACACTATTTCTAGCAAGCTTTTTCATAGAGCTATTAGTGATTATATTGAGACAATGAATGTTTTACCTGCTTCACAGTTAATGCCTGTATACCCCTGAGTACAATTGCATTGGTATGAATTGACTTGATCTATACAACTACCACCATTCTCACACGGAGTTGAACCACATTCATTGATGTCTATATTTGTATAATATTGTAAAAAAATAAAAATAAACATTTTTTCAAAGATTAAGGAATTATTTTTTCAGAATGGTATTATTATTCAAAGGTTATATTTGATCTGATTTCATCAAATGGTCATGCAAGTTAATAAAATCTAAAATTGAGATAAAATGGGATTGATTTATCATTATGTAAAATAATGGTGTAAAGCATGCATTGCTTAATCGTAATATCTATTTATAGAGGTATGGCCATAAATGCCTTAAGATAAAAACTATCAGAATAAAACAAAGTATTGTCATTCAACTCTTAGTGACAGAATTGATCTAGTAAAACTTTACCTTCTTCACAGTTACTGCCTGTATACCCCTGAACACAATTGCATTGGTATGCATTGACTTGATCTGTACAACTTCCACCATTCAAACACGGAGTTGAAGCACATTCATTGATGTCTACATTTTGCAGCATAGTGTGAGAAAAGAAAAGGTTTAGAAACACTTTATCTTAAAAACAGGGATGCCGCCTCAAAAAGGTGTCATAATTCAGAATTAGCACCTTTTGATTTATTTTTTTAATCTGATTTCAGTAAATGGTTTTAAATTGTGGCTTGAACAATTACTGAAAATAAACTGAAATGGATTTTTTCCCCCCGTATTACATTATTATTATGTATAATCTTTAATCTTTTAAAGCACACAATTGTGTGTCCGTAAATGTGTATCTATTATAAAAGAAGCAGTGTTACAATAACATAGTGTAGTAAAGATTTTACAAAACGTAAAAAGTTATATGCGTTGAAAATATTATATCTTATTTCATGATTTTGTTTTTAAAGGCAAACCATGGGTAGTTGTTATTTTTAAAATCTAATTCTACCTTGACCACAATTGGCTCCTTCCCATCCATCATCACAATCACAATGTATCACTCCTTCAACAGGGTTGGTGCAAACACCATTCTGGCAATCATGAGAATGATCACAATAAGCTAATGGAAAATGGAACAATTGTAATGATAAAAAGCAAATTAACATGAACATTATTGTAGATTTTTAGTTTACTTTTTTAATAATTATGTTAATCTGTGCTAACAATAAAAAATACTTTAACTTTAACGAACATCAACATTTACATAAATAAGAACATGTAACAAAGATAGCGAACACAAAGTTAAAATAGCTTCCCCTGCTTACATCAAACAGTTTTTAGTGGACCACCAGAAAACGATAACAAAAGAGACAAAATGCATATAGAGAAGAAGCCTTGTAAAATCTTTGATTTGGTCCTATTTGATATATCTGTGGTTGGTTTGGTTCTATTTGCTAAGTTGTATCCAAGGCTTTAGTGATATTTAAGGAATATTTTAAAATGGATGGACTAATCCATGCAAACATTGTTCAAGCCCTTATGTAAGAACTACTTTTTGTCGAGCATCCTCAGTAAGAGAACCCTTTTCAAGTTTTGAAAACTGCCTACCCCATTCACATAAGACTTCATGCTCCCCTTCACAATCATCCAGAATCCATTCATTGTTAATGCTTACATCAGCATAGGCACATTTATTTGCTTCAAATGTGTATGGGACATTCCAGTTGTTTAAATCATTACTAATGCTACTGTCATGTGCTTTCCAATAACTCATTGAATCTGTAGAATTTGTATACAAGTTGATCCAGAACTTTCCAATGCTTGATAAGATATGGAACAAAAAGTGACTGGATTAAGATCTGTAAAGTTTGGTTGTTATCAAGTAATTGAAGTGATGTTTATTAAATATTCCCAATTACTTTTATCATTTTGAACAAAATGGTCATGTGGCAATTAATCCCACTTGTCATAACAGAGTAGGCCTAAGGATGATAAAATTGAACTTGAATTGGAGGCAGGCTTGAAGTATCACACAAGAATATGTGTGCCATTACAGAAAGCTTTTGAAATGTTCATGGAAAAATACCAAGAAAAAACAAAAACATTTTAACATTTATAGCATAAATTTACTGAATCAGTCTATTGGCCTAACCTGAATTCGTTGGTATTTACGCTGTTTTTAATGTGATCTACCATCGCTTGTGTCGTTGGTGTAGCCAGCCTTGCTCCGACTGTTTGACATATTGCATCAGCACTACTCCATGAATACTTAGAAGTCTTGTCCCACACAAAGAAACACTTATGACTAATTGGTTCTAGTTGATTTGGGCAATCTGCAAGGGTAAAAGACAAGATGATCTATATAGAACAACACAAAAAGAAAAGAATGAATAGGGCATTCAATTTTTTAAAAATGTTTAATAAAATTCCATCTTTTCCTAAAACGAAAGAGAAATAAGACATAAATCCAACCAAGTAAACTCTATCAAGCCATTCATTCATCTAGCTAGCCAATAAGACAGCCATTGATGCATTACATAATTGCATATCTAGTACTTTGTGTCTAACTATGTGTTGGCCACTCTTTGAAAACAGAATTATTTACAATAGAACTGTACTTATAACAATAACAAGCCAACTCACAATAATATTTATCTCCAACCTATTAATCTCACACATTTAACGTTTGTAAATGATGTAAGCCAATGTACAACAAGATCTAGTAAAATATATTCTTTGTATGTCGACAGTCTAGAGCAAAAATGGCCTAAGTCATTTTTTGTTGTTTTGAGATAATGAGAAAAAACTTTCTGAATTGTTCCAAACAGGCACCCTTGATTTAGTTTTTGGCTAGGAGGATCATTTCTTTGTGAAGTATCCTTAGAATCTATAGATAATACAAGATCTGAAATTTTAGGATGTTTTTGATGACTTAGGCCATTGGGAAAATTGATTGCGTGACTTAGGCCATTAGTATAATAATTTATAACATTGGTTTTAAAGTAAACTAGGCAAGATAAATTTATGAAAGAGACAATAATAACAGTGGGATGTTT
>JAVSBT010016012.1:1249-19032 GCA_033118115.1 Pharyngocirrus eroticus
TTATCTTTTATAATTTTATAGATTCTGAACTATGTGGAACATTCCATTAACTGCAAAGAAAAGCTGAATAGAAAGAACAAAATAGGTGCTGCCTTCACAGATGATGGCTTTGCTATGGGTAAGAAAAGGATTTGAAACCATTTAATTTTGTATTTTTTTGCAAGAAATGGCAAGTGACAAACTGTTTGGTTACAAATGTTTATTACTTTATTCTAACAAATAGTGATGGACATATGTTGAAGTTACACTTGTCTTATAGGTATTATTTGAAAAAAGCTGACAGCTTCAAAGTAGATAAAATGGTTACAAGTCTGATCAGTTAGTGTATTTATTATGCAATATTTCGCCAATGCGGCATCATCTGTCGGACTTGTAACAGTTATTATTGATTTTATTCAATTTTTTACAAATTGCATGTATGTCATGATAACTATGGCTTCTTTCCTTTTAAAAGGTGTTGCATACATTCTCAAGCTTTTGGATCTGTACCATCAATTTGACTCTCTACATTGGTTCCAGTCTGTCAAAGAAAAGTATAGGAAAGAAAAGGTGAGCTTTAACGATTTCTCTTTGAAGTAATATAGAGTGATAAGTTGAATAAAGAATTTTTTATTTTACTTATTCTATACAAACAAATATTGACTCACTTTTAAGAGCTAGTTCCTTGTTCACTTCTGCTGTCAAACTGATGTGCGGAGAATGATGTGATCAGTTGTTTGTGATGTTAGATAAGCTTTGAATAATGTGTTGTCTAATTATCCATGTACAAAAAACTGTTTGTTTCTTGCTTTAAAAAAAAGGCAAAGTTTTAATACATATTGTGTCTGCATGTGGATGTAAGAGTATATTTATTCTTTATTTTCTTCTACGTAGGAGCAAATCTTGCAGCAATCTAGCAAGGCAAAAGTGGATGAAAAACTGCAGCAAACGATGACCCTTACAGTCAAAAGGCTAGACGTCTATCAACAAGTAGGAAAAATATACATTATACATTAAAGCCATCAAAGAACATGTCACAAGTTAGAAAGCTTTTTGTGAATGGCTGAAACATCCCCCATTGTGAAAATATATGTTTTAGGACCTTTGCACTTTTTATATTTTAGGAATTTGATTTGCTGTACTATTCCTTGAGTAGTGCTAGAATATTTTTCCGAGCAGACAAAACTGCAGCAGAAGAGAGAGAAGAAAACAAAGAAAAGGACAAAGAAAAAGGTGAGATAAATGTACATAGATATCCATAAGATTTTTTTACAGTGATTATCTTGGATATTTTGTGGTATTACTGAGCAAAACTCAATTTCATTAAAATGATTTCATCATAATAATTCACATTTAGAATATGTACAGAATTGATCAGTCTGAGCCAAAAAGGTTGAAAAGATTTGTAGGTATAGAACACATTGTATTTTCGTTACTTGAAAAAGTTGAATATGAACATGTATATCATTTGTATGCCTATTTCAAAACATACTTTGTCTCTATCCTCTAGCTGCCGAAGGAGGAAGTGATGAAACTGACAAAGCAAACTCGGGTAACTATTATGTTTTTTTTCGACACAACATTTCCAAAAATGAGAATCTATTCAATCCTGTGGATATTTCCAAACAAAATAAAAGCCTAATTCATTTTTATTTCAGAGTCAACTAATGGAAGTGAGGTGGCGCCACCATCTCAAGGGATTCCTCCTCCACCACCATTACCACCCATGTGAGCTTAGAAAGCCTGCATAGATACATGGATATTGATTCAATGAGTGACAGTGTGTGATGGTGTATTGAGATATGCCCAGTGATAGGAGAATATTGCTTGTGTAAATCTGTAGCACATAATTATATGTGTAGGTGAAAACAAGAAAAAACTAGGAACTTTCTCTATTATGCTCAGTTCTGGACATAAAGATGTTTGTATCAACCAACTAGAGTTTTCTTTTAAAACATTAGAAGGGTATGAAAATGAAAACTGTACAAAGAAGTTCAGCATTTATTGCATGACTAGGAAAATGTTAGCCCACAAATTAATAAAATAACTTGGGAGATATTGAGTTAGCCAATATCCCATAGATGGGGCTATAATTTTTGAGTTACATAATATTTGTGACAATTTACATAGAAGTATGTGTATTAGTTGAATTCATTTTAAAATCGGATGGACTATTTTTGATGAACTCTTTTATGCATGAACAACCACAAGAAATCTGTTCAGTATGATTGATTCAATGATATAATAAAAATTTGTGCAAAATTTGATTGTCTTTTTTTTAAACTTTACTTACATGATAATGTTTTGTATAGATTGGAATTGGCTATATAAATCACTTTTTAGATTAGGGCATAGTCGAATGTCCTTTCATTCCAGTTTCTTTTCCTTATCGTTTAGCTCCTACTCCTAGCCTGAAATGTCACTGTCAGTGAACCCCCACCCCCCCCCCTCTTCTTAACATAGGTATACTATACGACAATTGTCAAAATTTGAGTAGTGAACTGTTTTATGAAATTTATAATTTCAAAACTAAATATTTCAACACAGTTAAATATGAAATAAAGTTTAAAATGTAGTTTACAATAATTTATTTTACGATAACATTTTGTTCCATGGTTTACGATATCATGGTTGCGCATGCGTCACACTAGGCATCCCACGAAAACATCATTGGGAATAACCTCAAAACAAATTGATATCATTGGATTTTACGGTGATCATATGAAGAAACTTAGACAGGAAAGTATAACATGACATAGAAACAGTACGATAGAGATAAGTAATTAAAAAACTACCAATTTCACGAGGATAATGTTGCCGAAAACATACTTGTAATTTGCAAGGGGCACCTGTTGGCCCACCAAACTAGGCGAAAATAAGGCAGGATGTAATTTGATCATCTGTATGCATATTCTGCATGACAGTGTCCCATGTTCAAATACTTGATTTTAATGAGTAAGACAGCGATATGATGAATAGGGCAAAATCAAAATCTCCTTCCCCTACCAAAAGCAAGGGGAAGGAACAAAAGCATTGGAGTCAAAGAATGCATGAAAGTATTGTATCCAGTGGACCTGAAGGATTGATCAATTTTGCTGTGAAAGGAGGGGCAGAATATGGGCAATTTTGTTGGATTGGAGAAATAAAACAGGATAAAATTAATTACCATAGTGGAAAACTACATCAAGATGAAATTCTTTTGGAAGTACAAGGTCAAAAAGTGTCAGGATACACCCTCAGAGACTTTCTGGATTGGTTAAAACAAGTTAGCCGAAATAGTGCCCCAGTTATGTTTAAAACTGTGAAATCAGGTAAGTGCAGAAAAATATCAATACAGATTATTAAATCAACATATTGCCATATAAACTAACAAACACATTGAAAAGAACCGGGTAATTTTGACATGTAGGCTAAACCATTATAATCCACAACATACCATGATCAATGGAATACCCACACTAGTGACTTAACAGTGAATACACATACATCAATGGTTCAATGGCATTGCATTGGCAGATACTGTCTAAACAATGGGGAGTGCATAGGCTAACCAGCATTTAATACAAAAATAATCATGTGGTTAAATCATTTTTAATATGGTATATGTTGTTAATGATTTTTTTGTACAACATACTTAGTCATAGTCTGTGAAGGTGTTTCCCTGATCCCAAATATCACAGGGTTTTAAGCTGTATAGGCTAATACTGGCTTCAAAGACTAATATGCAAATCCATCCTAATCCTCAGTGAGACAAAACCTCTGATAAAAACAGTCCTGGAAATGTTCATACTTTCAAATACACAGTTAATGATAATTTTTCATCTACAACAAGATTGTGGAATAATTGAAAGAAAGAATTTAACCCTCTTTGACTGCAAGTTGAATTTGCTTAAAGTGTCATCCTAATAAACATGTTTATTTTTTGAAGTTTATGAACAGTTTTACTAAAAATCGCTATCCATCAAAAAATAATATGTAGTACTAGTATAGTAGTTATTGCCTGTGCTGATATATTCTAAAATATTTGATATTACATGGATTAAATATGGAATTAAGAATAATTTAATGAACACATGATCACGAAAAGAGCATGATCAGTGAAAAAATGTGAAATTAGCTTCTATACTACTTTAATTATAAGTAAGTAGAAAATTGTGTTCATAGAAGTACTATGAGGAAACACAATTGGCTAGGAGTATTGACATCTCATTGATTATTTTGGCATGCCCTTGGAAGGAAGGATTAACTTCTAGCAAATTGAAGGAATAAGACCATCCATAGAATCATTCACTGCCCTCTAGGAAATCTGGTTCACAGAGAGCATTTTGGAAACCGACTATCAGCAGCAATGGTGGTTTTTGATTCTTGTGGAGATTGTAATACTTAAAAACTGCTATTTTACTAGGGACCTTTGCAGTTCAATTTTTAGTAAAAATGGTGCAAAGATTGTAGAAATGAAATAAATGACATATATTTTTTGGATGCACTGAATTTGAAAGATTTTATTTAACGCTTTCAATCTTTACACAATATCTTCACTGAATGTATAATACTGCTATCAATTGTACATTCAGTGAACAAGATCTTGTGTAGAGATTGAAAGCTTTCAATCTTAATTTCTTTTGTCATATTTGCAAACATATATATTCTTCAAAAATGTAAAGCATCAATATGATTGCAATGCACAGATTATTATCAATATTATGATGAATTTCATTTGTAGTTTGTATAATTGAAATATTAATAGTTATGCAATCAAGTTACAAGTATATGATACACTCCCTGCATGAATGATGGTTTCCTTATTGAACTATTATTCATATTGGTCTATTTGCTAATTAACAAGCATGTTAAAAGCTTCATATTTATGCATTCATTTATGATATTCAATTGCTCATGCATATTTACTTATTTTAAACAGTATTGCTCTCCACAAAAGTATAGATCTGGACATATTGAGTAATCATGTTTGTATACCTGTCAGGTATTTCATAAATTCCGATACTTGACGACTTGCTAAAGGGTATGCAAATCAGTAAGGCCTCGAGAAAAGTGTGCTTTAGTTATTACCGCATACAGTCTATTAGTTTTACAATGCATGATCAGATGGTCACAGATTCTTTTCAAACTTTTAATTTATCCCAAACATCAACATAGACACTCTGGTATTGATGAAGCTGCAATGCTATGTTATGTAGTTTTGAATTTATTGTGAATCTATGGAAATATAGATCATTTGTAAAATGTCAAATAGAAAGGGATTTGAAGGAGTTAATGTCAATATGAACATAGTTATTTGATAGTAGTATGTAAAGTTACAATTTAATGTAACATAATGAAGTAAAATCTATAGAAGATATCAATTTTATTTTTTTGATATTTGTAAAACAAATATCAGATAATTTAGTATTGCAATGAGCTGTTTGTATTGGGTTTTAATGTGGGTCTAATACCTCTGGAAGAATTTCTGATTAGCTATTAAGAAATGACTTATGAACATGTTAAAATCATAGAGTTTTACTTTTGTAAATATCACCTCTAGCTTTGGAGAAAAGATTAATTTTTCATTTCTGAAATGCAGTTGTCAATAAAGTATAGCCATTCAGTCGGTGTTTGTTATAGTGCAGTCAAATCAACAAATCCAAGGTGTCCAGGTATCATGTAATAGCTATGTATTTTCTATATGCTGGAATGATTGGCATGTAGAGAGTGAATGCATGACAGTGTCAATACTCCATGATAGCTTAGTGTGCAACATTTCAACCACATATTTGGCAGGATTAATTTTGGACTGGCCTGTGGTGTAAGAAGTACTAGACATATGATGCGTATATATTAATGCTAAGATTTGATATGAATAGGGCTTTCTAACATATGATTGCTATAAATCAATCTTCATAAAAAGACTCACTGAAATGGTTATTGTCTTCTTATGTATATATCATAATATACAAATATTGATTTGATGTTATGAATTTGGTGTATCTTTTTTTTACCAAGTAAATTAAGATAAGAACCTATGCTGGTTTGTTTTTTCACAATAGATGAGTAAATATATTTTGAGATGGTTTTTGCATACAGTTTTAGGCCCATTATAGAGTTTTAGCTGGTCTTCTAGATATTTTTAATTTGAGACATTTGAAATGCTGGCTATCATAAGTTAGACAACAATTCCAGCTTGACCCCCTGAAAATATGGAATATGATGTTTATATGAGTTCTTAGGTACATATTGTATGTACAATAACCCATGGACATTTAGCGATTTATTTGCCTTGATTATTATGTAAGATTATCCTGATTATCCCCTGGACTCTTACTAGTGATCAATAAAATGTACATTTGGACAGGTGCCATAATCACAGGTAATTTGTTTGATAAAGAAGTTATTAGAAATGATTATGAGCATTTAATTGGTGGTTAAAATCTGTGAAACGACTTGTTTCATTCTTGTATTGAATGATATAGAAAAGGGATTTTTAATTTTCAGACAATCTACTAAGCCAATGCTTGTTGAATAATACTTATAGCCTGTCTTGTGTAGATGTTGTAATAAGATATATGTGACATATCGTTGTGGTTAGACCTTTATCCAAACTTGATACATACTTCATATTGATATAAGATCATCAAATTTATCTATCATCTAATTCTATGTATGTTGTGTATGAAATAGAACGGTTTTCTAAAAGTACATTCAATCACTAATATATATTATTTGGAAGTATTTTGATTTTGATTTTTTACTATATCTTATGCATCAGTATTAACAGTAAAGAAAGGGATAAAAACTTTAAAACAGGTACCAACTGAACTGTTTGTTTAAGTAATAACTCTTTTAACAATAATGGTTTTCATTATTCAGTAATACTACAGTCGGCTTGGAAGCTTTGTTTTGGATGCAATAAAGGAAACTATTGTAATAATCATACAATAATTATGCCTGCCTACTTGTTGTATTCATTTAGAATTACCTTCAGTACTAGTCATATTGTAAAAACCAAAATTCATACCATTGACAAATGTTGTTGGTGGTTTTCAAGGAATAAGTGACAGTATTTTGTTTTAGAATACTTAGTACAGCAATCTGTGCAGGACCTTTTCACTTTTTAGATTACTGCATTGTCAAGTCAAGTTTCTTTGGTGTTCCTGTTAGAAAAGGGGTAGGGACCCAATTTGAAGTTTGAATATATGGAATTAATTAATTAGTAATAAGATGTTGATTTTTATTTTAGTGACTTTTGACTGTTGTAACAGAATAATATTGAATTGTAAGGTATTGGATTGACTCTTTAGGGTGCCAATACTCTGTTTGTCTGAGGGACCCAGTAACATTTGGCTATAAACGGTATGGGGATAACCTGTCTGGTCCATGGGGACCCTCACTATTTCACCCCTGCCCTTACTGGTGTATAACAATAATCTATTTTAGAAGAATCAAATTTGCAGTTTTTATCCCTTTATCAAGAAGCAACTTTATATGCTTTATGGCATTTGGGCTACAAATTCACTCATGGAAACATGTGAGAAAAAGATGTGCTATGTGCTGTCACACTGTCATATGGAATTAGGGAGAAAAAAGAAAACAGATGTAGAATAGGTGTGGTTCAGGTGAGAATGGTCCATTTAGAAAGGTGATAAAGAATTCAGGTGACGGTGTTCCACTTAAAAAGGTTATAAAGAATTCATGCCTCTTGAAAAGTGGAGTGGCCTGTGCTTCAAGGTACTTTTCATTGATTGTTGTTTGAACGCTTAGAAATAGATTATTTATAATGTTAGGTTATGAGGTTTAAACATTAGTTTTACAGATAGTTTGCTTGCATGCAATTGCAGGAAAGTGTAAAAGAACTCTGAAGATTGAGGAAAGCATGCAAACATGACAAAAAATACTAAGAAAGTGTTTAAAATTTCATGTCATTAATATCTGGCTCAAAATGGGAACAGATCCCAGAGGGAAAGTTTCAGGAAAATCTTATTTTTCCACACCAGATCACCTCAGTTTTCGCTCATCCCATTGATAGTCTAGTAATACTATACATTTCTGTAAAATAACATATGTACATTTGTAAGGAAAACATGATTTAAGCCTGTATTACATCTCTGCTGCATCGAAAAACAATTATAAAACCATGTGACAGACCATTCAGTTATCATGTGAAAAATGTCTGGATATATTAAAGCTTTGCTAATTAATTAATGGTTGTATTTTGAGGCATTTTTTCCCTTTTAGTTCTGTAAGATATTTCTGATTAACCCACTAGGTCAGGAAAGGTAACTGTGACTCAGCTTGCTTGACAGGGAACCAGCCTGTTTTCTCCCTATTTTGAATTAATATTTCATAGCCCCCCTGTAGATTTTCGATGAACATGTAGTGTTGTCTTCCTGATATAAAATTCTAAATTTCCCTCTTCTTGATATCATTTTTATTTATTTTTCACAACACTGATTCTGCACCAGTAATTTGTTTTTTGGATATTTCATATCAATGTTTTTTTTTGCTATTGAACTTGTATTATTTTTTATGTACTGCTATTTCTGGAGCCATAAAAAAACCTTGAATAGGTGATTGTAACAAAACATATTACATTCTTATGTGGGTGATCTGCATGTCATGTTCTATGTTATATAGCTTGGTCTATACACTATATTTAGATGAGAGATACTGGTAGTGTAGGGCCATTGTTTGCTCTGACAATTGAGTATTTCATCCACTCAAAATGCTTCTACATACTAAGGAAAAGAGGTCTTCTCTCTATGATCGGATCATAAGCTATTGCAGTTATAAAAGGCAATGGATTCATTTGTCCTACATTCAGATGGTTCCAATAGAACTTAGAATGTGAGATTTTCCTAAACCTTTTCTTTAATGCCATTTTCTTTTCCATAGAAGAAGATAGGAATCTCCATTGGTTGATGACAAAACTAGGTCATTTGTAAATTGTACCATTTTTTTCCTGAAACCATTTGCTGATCACTTCTTGTTATTGGAATAACTCTCCTATTTGTCATCTTGAATTGGTTTACAATGTTTATGGTCTATTTACACAAATATCTTGACATAAAAATGATTATGGGTGTTACTTTATTGTTTGACTCATTGTATTTTAGAGAGATTAACAAACATTCCTATAGTTGATTTTTTTCGGTACACTATCTTGTTTTGACCTGCATGTAGTATGTTCTGCCAAATGGTGAAAAGGGGGTCAATCTATATTTCAGTCTTATAAATTCCATCTCTTGACGAATTTCCTTTAAGTTGTATAACAGTAAATATTGACTGTTACATGTAACTGTTGATCTTTGATACTACAATCTACATGTATATATGCCATGCCGTCTGATCACTATTTGGTTAGATTTAGAGAGGACTTCAAATGATGGAAAGTGACACAATATCCAAAATAGTTGTGTTCCTTGTGGCTAATTCTGTAAACCATTTGTATGGTTGATGACAGCAATCTACATTTTACTCCAATGGATGATTAGATGGATCAGTCTCTATTTGCACAGCACTCAACACTTTGGAACAGAAGCAATTATTTTCTGGAAAATAATTCTTGAGGTTTTTTTTATACTGAGTGGGTTACAGTTCATTCTTTGTAATACTCTATGCAAGAGTATACTACTAGTACTCCGATATCTGTTTATAAAATATAAGACCCCTGGCTTCATTTAGCAAAGCTATTTCATTTCAACTCCTTTTTTTTTACTAGTTTATTGGGAGACTAATGATGAAGCTTTGCTTCCAGACAAAAGAACTATCCCATTCCATAGTCTTAATCAAACAGATTGTGATTTACACTAGACAATCAAACATGAGAACATTTCTAATATTGGTCTAGATCTTTATGGCTTGTGCCATAGCAATGACACCCACTAGTATATTGACTTACATTTTAGAAGGAAAGGACAATGTTTGTAGGCTAAATGTTACAAACCATGATTGGGCACAGCTAGGTAGTCTTAGTTTAATTTGAGGGTTTGTTATGACTTTTAATGAAGAGATATTTTCAAAAAAAAAAGGGAAAAGAAATTTGGATTGTAAAGTGAAGTTAGGAATGAGGATGAAATACTTTTTGCTGGAATTCAACAATTGTTCATGGTGTATGGGGTGATTTGACCTCATTTCGTGACCTGTGGTTGAATGTTTATAGACAGTTTGATGTAATTTACATTGTAAAAAAAGTTTGATAGAGGAAGGTAAAATAAAAGAAGAAGGGATTTTTATTTAAAAAAAAGAGAGAGGTGCTTATAAAATGAAATTTGGTACTAGAGTATTTGACAATTTACGCCCATTTATAAAATGTACTTGCATCATAACAATGGTAATGGGTTATTATTGCATCTGGTATTTAAAATTGTTAGGAAAAATATTTTCGATGTGAAGAATTAGAGAAAACACAATTGTATAGCTCACATGTGTTCAAAGTAAAGCTTCTTAAGTGTACTCATGTCATATTAAAAATGGTATGATCATGTCACTGAGCTTGTTACTACAGGTGAAACATTTCTAAAGGCACTTGTTACATACCATCCAATACTTCTTGTGAGCTTACAATGTCTTAAAATCCATATGTAATACAACATAATGATATGAAATATTGTAAAATTTAGGTCTGAGATGGAGTATTTATTTATGTATGCACCAAATGGCTGGAACATTACATTAGCTAGCTAAACAACTTATCTAACAGTCTGTTTCTTATTGTGCTTAGCTAGTATTTGTATAGTTCAAACAAATGATATGATTATGTATTGAAAACTTGTTATGGAACTAGAACTATTTATTTTATTTTTACAAACAAAACTAGTCGTCTTTTACCATTGTTTGTGAACAACTGAACTTTTAAACTTGCATTATTTACCTCATTTTTATGTAATGAAATGGAAATCTAATATTTAAAAAAAACAGCAACACCAAGCCCCTTTATCACACATGTGTATACATCTCATTCTCAACAGATAAGATATTTTTATGAAAAAGACTTGTTTCTGAAGGCCTTTTCAATAGATCATCCCAATATGACAAGCTACAAATATTGTTTGGGAAAATAAACAAAAACATAGTCCGCATAAATTCACTGTTATTGTAGTGGTTAAAAATTGAAATTGCTTTAATAGTTCCTGTGCTAGAATGGCCTTTAGTTGAACTTGTTTCATCTGTGCTTGTGTTTTCATACATGTGCTGTTCGCTTGTACTCCTCTGGGGGTGATCATTAGCTTTTCTAACAACCATGAATAACCCTCAGGAGATCAGAGTGGAATATTGTTGCCTAATTGGAGTAATAAAAGTAAACATGTTAATTGATAAACACATTTAACATGTCTGATAAGTAGTTTTGTCGGAAGGTATGTTGGCTTTTTAAAGCTATTATACCTGTAAGGCTAATTATGGGACCACGACAATTATGGAAAGTCCTTTTCCAGACCTTAGAACTCTTAACTAGATTGAAGATCCTAGAACAGCTGTTCATTTTTCTACTTCATTCAAAACTAAAGAAACTATATTGTATCGATTAAGTTGCTAAAACCATTTCAAAGAATTTGTTGTATAAAGTAGGCTATATAAAGATGAAAAATGTTCTTCTTGCTAATTCATTACCACTGAATTCATGTTGGTATAAATTGTACAAAATACATGTAGGTCTACACATATTTAGTGCAAAAGGAGGCACTGTTTGAATCTCTGTGATATATTTTGTAGCAGCCACTGCATATTGTTTATGTTACCAGTGATTGATTTAGACACCAGTCCAACAAAATTGATTGTTTTAGCCCTATTACCTAGTCCGGTAGAAATTAGCCACTTTCTTAATAAAACACTAAATATCCAAAATATTCTAAATAGATCGCTGATTGCAACTTACAAGTATGGTTTGGTTTTTGATTCTCATACAACAATTTGAACAATTACAAAGATAGAGTGGACTACAATTTTACGTCTTTACGTCACCAATATTTGTCTTGTATCTGTGTACTAGTTTGTTTAATGGATAGATGTCAGCTTGTTCCATTTTCTTAAAATGGTTACTATGTACAGAAATGGATTTTCTTTTTCCAAGAGAAAACAGGTGTTGGTCTGGGCTGCAGTCCTTACTCTTTAGTACTATAGTGTGAGCTTAAAATAGATGTCTGTATTTTATAGTAATCTTGCTCAATTGGTGACACTTTTGTATGATTACTATAAAACCACAACTGTCATCTATATCTTAGGTGGCGTTTCATGATGAATTACATATGTCCATGTGCAGACAGGGGTCAATTTACCTTTTTTTTTTCTCAGAGCTGGAGGATCCTAGAACCTTCAAACATGATTATTAAGAAAAAGACTAAAACCTTACAATTTCAATGGGTCCCACTTATACGTTAAAATGGGGCAAAAACTAAAATGAGACAGAAACCGCCTGTCCCTCAAGTAAATCGATCCCTATGCAGACTTATGAAATATGGTAGAAATCAAAATTCAGCTTGTGAAAGCAAAAGCCCAGCTTCTTGTGTGGTTAATGCTACACCTCTGAGCTCTGCCATATTTGGCATGATGTGGAAGAAAGCAAATTGACATGAATTCATCATGCCAAAAAAATAAATATCTTAGATGTGGTAAGGCTTGTATTAGCTTATGTTCAAATATCTACAGTACCTCTATGTTAATTTGAGATGGAAGAAACCTGAAATTTGCCTGACCTAACATCCTTGTACTAGTACTGTACATTGCCTATGGGAAGTATTGACTCACAAAGCACAGGATAGATTTCATAGCCACTTGGTGAATTTAATAGTTTACTACATCACAATCAATCTTTTCCTTATATTGTGTTACATTTGATATTCTAGAGGGGAAACCAGGATTAATAGGTTTCTTGATGTAGGATAATGCTGTCTTAATATTTGGGGATATTAAAAACGTCTTTTGTTAAAAAATGTACACACTTTTTTTCTCAAATTGTATGAAATTGTTGTTGAAGATCATGAATATATTCAAGGCTTGTCAACATTTTTGTCACATTTTTACATCATAGTTCTTTGTTAAACAAGCGCTAAATAGCTCAAGGAATCAAGGGAAGCTGTAATAAAAAAAGATCTTTAATGGGTAAAAGATGTAAACACAACGGCAAGCATATTCTAACATTGTACTATTGATGCTGGGAGGGAACTTGTAAGCATTCTTTGTGAAGACCTGCAAGGGATGATCCAGAAGTGAATGAATCATTATCAAGTTCAGAAGTGTTCTTTACATATTGTTAACAATTGTGACCATTGACATTTACATGTACAACATTGTGTTTCCCTGGAGAGAGATTTACTCCAAATGAGAAACCTTGTAGTACATTCATCAATTCAATGTTACTAATTAAGGATGGGTTGGAGTAGTCCCAAGATCTACTCTTTTTAAAAAGGGATGTAAAAAAGTGGCTGAAGGGGGGGAGGGGGCAAGGGTTCCAAGAACCTTCTGAAAAAGAATTTGTTGATAATTCAATATGAAGCAATAAATGTGTAAATTGTAGAAAGTAACTAGCAATTGTTGGCAGATGAGACACAGTGATCGATTTAGGCACTGGACTGTTTTAATGTTATCTGGTACGGTAAAAACATTTCATAATAAATAAACTATTCGATCTGGTAGCCAAAAAAAATGTGAATTGATCGCTGAGATATGATTGTTATTTGAATTGTATACAAAGTTAATCTAGAGGTGGATTTAGGCGATCTGGGACCAGACAATTTTAACCCTGCGGAAAACTATGTATATGTACCCAAAGATGTTTCAAAAGTGTAGCCATTGTCTCAATAAAGGTGCATGTTGGTCAATATTAGAAAATCTGATAAGCAGTGATTTTATTTTCATTATTAGATAGCAAACACATCTGTTACATCATTACATATGTGAACATGTAGGGTATATGAGTATGGGATATCAAAACTCCCACCAAGAACACATATGTTTTGATTTATAGAACAGGTAGAAGGATATTTGATTGCTTGACAAGCTAACTGATACCTGTTTGGTACAAGAAAAATACTTGACCATAGAACGTTGCTTCTTGTGTTGTAGATTGCTGTACAAGTGATAGGTTGATAGATATGATATATTGAAGAGATAAGACTTGTACATTTTACTACACCCACTAGATTTTTATTAGGCTGTTAATTAGCTGAAACACTTTTCATCTTCCTGTTATAGATTTTGAATAGTAAAGGAAGGATTTTGTCTGAAGGAGATTGTCTAAGTTCGTTTTTTACTGAGAATTCAAACAATATTGAACTATTGTTTCTGCTTTTTGACCATGAATTTTTATGTATGATATTTTATTTTGAAAAGGAATGATTAATTTTCAACCTTTATGTTTCGAATCATCAAGGACTCTCTTCAAGGTTTATTTATTGTTACTGCACTTAAAGGGATTTTTGTACTTTCGATTGGATTTTTATTATTTCATATTTAGAAATCAGGTCAGTATGGCCAACTTAAACTCTCTTACCTAACATATCCCTGGTTTGATGTACAAAATTCAATCTTAGCTAGCTAATCTGTAACAAGGAAATAAACTATCTTTCGATTTTTTACAAGTACTTGTGCCCATATTGTTACTTGATCTTTAAACCATAACATTTGTAGATTTAAACATGTGACTATCTTAAAACAGAAAAGTATTTCATTATCATCACCCATATAATCAAGGAATTTGACCTTTTACATCTAGAGAAACTAGGTTATGTTTTAAATTGTGTAAATTATATGCCATCCAATCCAAAGAAAAATAATAGTGAGAGATGATGTCACTTTTTAATTGTCAACAGTGCTTTGGTTTTGTGAATGCATTCTGTTTTTCAGGTTTTGTCTGAATTATTGTACAAATTAACTTAAAAAATAGGGTTTTATTGAGCTGCTATAAATCTTCATTAACGAGATGATCCACCCTCCCATATAGGATTTACTAGCCTGCATAAACTCTTCATACTAGATTTGATGTATTGACTTTGTTTCTGTGTGCTATACCATACATAGACATTGTGAAACAGAAGATATATGACAATCACCTTGGAATTAGAATCCATGGTAAAAGAGTTCATCATTTAATGGGTCAATGTGAACTTATGTGGCATCCAGTAAAGACTAGATATGACCAGACAGGGAATAATTTACCTTGATTCCCATAGCAGTTTGCTTCACAAAATTACCCAACTGCCATGCAAATTTCACCAGATTTATCATTGCAGAGATACAAACTGCTGTACAAATTACAAAATTCTAAAAGTGCTAAACAACTTTGAGTCACTAAATTATTCCTTGCCAGATCATCTACCAGATAGGCCTTCACATTATGTTGTAGTAGATAGGCAGCTAAAGTCAAGAATTAAAGATTTGTTATGTTAGTTTTCAAGTTTTATCCTGATCAATGCCAGTAGCAATGGGAAGCCTTAGGACCTACCTCATGCATTAGTCAACATTTTTGTGAAACGCTATCCTTTACACTTGTGCCAATAGGAAGTTTTGATTTCATCCACATTACTCAGACCCGATGACAAGAAAGACCACACCAATCAAAAATAACTCAACAAAGGTCAGGAAAGTCACATCGCAGAACATACCTCTACCTTCCTACACTGTAGGATATTCAGCCCTCATAGCATGCAGAAAAATTACATTTGCAAAGATGATTAGAGAAGAAAATTGAAATACTAGCTCTGTTCAGAGTTTTTTTCCCTTTCTCCGGGAGACATGTTTGAAATGACTTGCATGCTGGAAAAGCATCTGTGGCAAACCCAAGACTTATTGAAATAGACAGACAAAAAAATCTCTACATTCTTCAAACCGCCCATTATGACCATGTCATCCAGGTTTATGACTATTTACGATTCCTGGAAAATGTTCTAATCTGCATGTGACGTATCAAGTCACTTTTTTAAGGCTAAAAAATGAACAGTAACTTAGTCATGTAATAGTTTTATTCTAAAAGAAAAATAACCCTCGAGATTCTTCTAGGTCCTCTATTTATTTTGATTGGAATGTATAGTTATGAAACTTGAAAGGGTTCCATTACTATATCACAGAAAGATGTTCTAGCAGGTAAACATTTTAAAAACTGAACTTAATGCTTAAATGGTTTATATTATTTGTCACTTTATAATCAAGAATCAATTTGGTGAATCTAAGGTGAAAGTTAAATTTTGACAAAACAGATGAGAGAAGTTGTGTAATGTATTTGATTGTAAGACAGATGCCCTATATTATATATCATATCATGTTTGCTCAAAATATGAAAATGCTTGTACACATCCACAGATCATTTTCAATATACAGAAAACTATGATATGGGCCATTTATTTGATTGTTGTATCTTTCTTTTATTGTGGCAATGCAATTGAAAACAGCAGTTACATACATTTGGAATTATCAGCAAAACCATGACAATGGTATCATCCCATTATAACCCTCAGCTTAATGTCAGTCTGTGTTTTAAGTTTGAAAGGCTATTCCATACACCTGTGTGTATGTTGGTATGATGGTAACCTTCTAGCATTCTACAATGACAATTTCGTGTAATAAGATTCATGGATTAACCCCGAAGTCCTAATCCAGGCATCTCCAAATCCTTAACAGTCTACTGTAGTGCATTATTTAAAAAGGGAGTTTTTCTATAAATGTCCCTACAGGCTAATGTAATTCTGACCCTGTTACAAGATTATGAGGTATCATTTTACCTTATAGCACTAATGTATCATGTTTTATCGAGTTGACTATCTCTGATACAATATCAATACACAAACTTATTGGCTGAAACTGCTTGTCAAAAGTAAAGTTTATTGATGGGGGAATTGATATCGTTAACATTATACAAAATTGTAGATTTGTATTGTAGTCAATCTCCTAAGGTCGCTTCCATAAGATTTCTTATTATTTCACATCACTGATATGGAAACTTTCAAAATGTCTTGTAAGTGAGAGATTGATTTTCACTGTGTCCACATCACTTTATCAGTACTACCTTCCTATACATGTTCAATAATCTAGAAATGACCTAATTAAGATTGTTGTGACATCTGGTGACAGATTTATAAAGCTACAATTTTATATTCTATTGAGTCAGTGCCATCTGAGGGTTGTTTCTAAAACAATTTTCCTCCCTGAAGTTCTATCTATTCTATGACATTTGCTTTCTTTAAAAGGTAATCTTGACTGACTACTTTAATGTGGTTCACCTCACTGTATGTAAATTCTTCAAATGATAATTGTATTTTTATTTTCTTACTACTTTCAGGTCTCCTGCCGAAAGACTTACGTACATATCTCAATACAAGATTCACAAAGAATAGCCTTGACCACGATCTACAACAAACAATACGTGATAACTTATATATGAGAACAGTACCATGTAAGTATAAGCAATCTCTGATTTACATGACATGAATATTTTTATTATTTTTTCATGTGTTCTATTACATCTTGTTTGTCTCAAACTCTGACAATTTCACTAAACTTGGCAATGCCTTCACAAAATTGTCATACCCTTTTCAGGACAAATCTTTGCCTCTTTTTCATTAAAAATTAAATGTTCTATTTTTTCCAAATCCTGCATCATGGAATTGAATTGTTATGTATCTTAATATGATAGCAATGTTTCACCTTGATTTCACTATTGAGAAAGAGAATATATTTTCAGCTTAATACAAAAAAATGGATATATTTTTATTCAAATTAAGATTCAATAATCTGGTAGAAAGGATCTAAAGTTTTTATCAAATCAACTGCCAGAAAATTTAAAAAAATCTGCCACTTTAGGAAAAAAGATCAAAAACACTTAA
>JAVSBT010016123.1:0-19031 GCA_033118115.1 Pharyngocirrus eroticus
CTGAAAGATGGGCAAGTTTATCATATCTTAACTTTTCCTAGAATTCTAGGATAAAAGCATTATTTATCTTCCCGAGATGGATAAAGCTTTTACTAAAGGTCATGAATATGAACAATGGGGCAATTCAGAATAACCCTGTTTAATTGACATGGAAAACTAAAGTGGTGCGTTTATAATTTTGTTCAGTATAGAATAGTATTGTAGGATTTCTCAATAATGGGGAAATTTTATTGGCTTTTGAAGCTACTGCATGATTTATTGTGTTGTTGTGGACTGGTTAAAATGCGGATTAGATTCCTCTGTACCTTTATCACGATGTCAACAACATGTAGAGGGAGGCGCTGCATTAAGGCTTTTTTAGTGAAATCAAAAGTGAAGGTGGTATTCTGCTTATTCAAGGATTAAGAATTTATTTATTGTTTAAGATAATAACAATTTCATATACAATGGGAATGGTGTAGAGTCAATTTGAAACTATATTAAGTATTTTTTTTATTCATTAGAAAAGGATAATTGAACCAAATAATGATATATCTAAACGATGACAAAACTGGCAATGGTATACATATTATCAAAGGCTCTTTCACTCACGATTAAATAATCCAATTTCGTGAAACTAAATATTTTCTATTTCTTTAGGTTAAAATCACATTCAAAATGGCAGTGGCTTTTCCTAAAAATATAAGTATACTAGATGACCTTATGACCTGTCAAATTTGTCACAAAACATTGACAAATCCTAAACTGCTACCATGCCAACATTCGTGCTGTGTGGAATGTATAAAAGCGAACATTACTTCACAAGATTTTACGTTGTCATGTCCAAGCTGTGAGAGAAAAGTTAACGTAAACAACGGTGACATAAGCCAACTTCCTGAAAACTTTCTTGTGGACCTTATACAAGAACAAAAGTCAATCAGTACAGACACCAATGCAAAATGTCTTCCATGTGAGGTAGAAAACAAAGACACAAAGGCTACTCACCAATGTCTAGATTGTCCTGATACATTCTGCTCTGAATGTAAAAAGTTTCATCTTTATTCTTCATTTTCCAAGAGTCACAAAGTTGTATTAATGGCAGACATAAAAATGGGTAAACACAGTGACGAGATGAAACAGAAGAAGATTAAACTATGCCCCAAACATAGCAAGACTGATAAGAAGATTCCATTTGACTTCTATTGTGAAGATTGTCAAAGTTTGGTTTGTCAGATTTGTGTCATTTTAGAACATAAACTCCACACCTGCAGTACCGTGGATGTTTTCGATGACAAGGCAAGGTCTAATCTACAACGTGCCATGAAACCACTAGAAACTAAACAAGAAAAAGAAGAAACGTTTTCTACCCAGCTTGACAATACAGTGAAGACCCTAAACACAGAAAAGGAAGCAACTGATGATAAAATCCACACAGAAGCAGCTGAACTTCATGACTTAGTCGATAAAATTAAAGAAGAAAAACTGGAAAAAGTCAAAATTCACCATGAACATGAAATAAAAATAATCGCAGAAACAAAGATTAAAAATGAGCTGATGAGAAATCAAACAGATACAACGAAAGCGTTTGCAGAAGCCTTTATACAACACAGCTCCAAAATAGAGTTCCTAAGTCATTTGAACGATGTAGAATCCAGAGTAAAAGAATGCATTGACATAAATGAAGATTACAACATTACAACGAAACATTTGAAGTTTGAGAATAAACCATGCATTGAAGCAAGAGACATTATTGAGGAAATACTAGGGACAATATCCATTACTGGTGACTACACTACTAGGCTTACAGAAATATGTGAAGCACCACTATTATTAGATATTAATTCAGAATCAACTAGTAGTAGAGGGACATCTGTTACAGATAAAGATAATGACACGAAGAATGCAGTGCCAGAGAGATCAAAGTCAGAGAAAACTTGTAAACAGAAACCTAAAACCAAGAGATGGGGAAAGACACACCGGACAAAGGAGGATTGGGGAGGGAAACCCAAGGCAAAGGAGGATTGGGTAGGGACACCCGAGGCTAAGGTGGGTTTCGGATGGATAAACTGGGTAAAGGGGGATTGGGGAGGGACACCACATGTTAAGGAGGATTTAGGAGGGACACCCCAGGCGGAGGATGTATGGGGAGGGACACCCCAGACAAAGGGGGGACGGAAAGGGACACCCCAGGCGAAGGAGGATTGGGTAGGGACACACCAGGCTAAGGAGGATTTTGGATGGATAGAGGATGTATGGGGAGGGACACCCCAGACAAAGGGGGGACGGAAAGGGACACCCCAGGCTAAGGAGGATTGGGTAGGGACACACCAGGCTAAGGAGGATTTTGGATGGATAGAGGATGTATGGGAAGGGACACCCCAGAATAAGGGGGGACGGAGAGGGCACTCCAGGCAAAAGAGGATTGGGAAGGGACACCTAGCAAAGTAGGTGAGGGGAGACACCTGTTCAAATATTAATTAAATTTTGAATAACATGTACATATAACATTACAGTCCAGCGACTAATTTTGAAACATTGACTCACGGTATGCCATAGTAGCTGGCTGCTAGTCACCTGTGATATGCCAACCGAATGCCAAGGGTCAATATGAATGTAGTTTCAGGGTGAAGGGTCAATTTAAATTTAGTACGTTCAAACAGGAAGAGGCATGATACAGAATGGAACAGGCCTGATCTGACACCATATCGGACAGTTCATAGGGTCAAAGCCTGATTTGTGACTGATAAAAGCTAATAATATATATACATATATAATTTTATGGGATGTGTATGTTAAAAATAAAGTTGAGGATTATTTTTTTCCAATTATTTCTTTATGTTAATTCAATTCATTTCTATTCATGAATGATAAATGTAATAAAGTATTTTGATAAAATGTTTCAAAAATACCTGAAGTTTGGTTGGTTTTATTCGATTCTATTTTCTTTTCATATCTTTTCATGATGGATCATAACCAGTATCTTTTTTGATTATTATAAAGCCATTTCTTAAATAAATCTGACTCTTAAATCTGTATCTGCAAAAATATTATTGGTTCCAAGATCCACATCGAGAGTAAATTTTAAGTTTGTAATTGGACTTTCCTTGGTATATGCATATGCAGTAAGGGTGTGTGTAGGGCTGTATTACTAGTCTTCATATCTTGCTAAAAAGTGTTGTGAGTCAGCCTACACACTAGCTTGCAGATTCAGCAGATGTGACATTGATACCCACACATTCACATTATTAAAGAGTCTGTTGGATTAACATTTTGAGACATCCTGCTGCTAATCACTTTCAGCAAAACTTGGAAAATAGGTCTCAAATGTAACTTAGTCGCTGGACTGATAAGTACAACTATTATATGAGACCAATAAAATGTAAAAATCAAGTGTATTAATAATCATGGCTATAATTATGATGATCCTTTTTTTTCAAAAGTTTGTTACGAGAACTTACATGAATAGATAAGACCTGATAACAGAATTTCAAACATATTACATCATCCTTCATCTAGTACTCTGATGAAGAATATGTGAGAACTTACATCTAAAACATATTTTTAAAAAATTGACTAAAACAAAAAACAACAACATTTCAACATATCATAAATTGCTATCAGCGTCGAGGGCCTTTATTTGCCGACATACCTGGCAAGTTTGATTTAAAATCTCAAAGAAATAGTCCCTTCAAATTAGTGTTGATTTGACCTGATGTGTTTCATTTCTAGCCCCACCCCCCTATCTAGACGGGTCTCATATCACTATACTCATGTATATAATTATAAAGGCAATGAATTACATGGTTGAAACTAGGGTGTACTTTGACTGTACGTGTAAACGATAATGATGACGTTTTCATTGTTTCTTATGAAACATAGACAGTCTACAAGTGTACTCAACAATCTACAATGTTTTGATTTAAGCTCATCTGTGCATTAATTGTAGATTGATTAAAAAACTAAACTTCTCCACTGCACTATTATTAAAGTAATTTGTTCTCCATAGCTTTCGAACTAATCACTAGTTCTTGTTCACTGGTATAATACAAATAACAACTCTACAAACAAAATCAACAAGCTATGTATAAATATTGTTTGTAGAGTTGTTATTTGTATTATACCTTGTCATCCGTGGGCATTTTTTTGAAACTTTTTTTATGGGCAACATCTACCAATCCAAAAGGTGCCTGTTTACATTTTGCAACCTCCAACAAATCTAAAGTTTTCACGATTTTTGTATAAGTGTATCCTTAATGCACTTCAGTATTTACCTTAGTTGTTGTAGTACTTGTACTAGGTCGACTATGGTGGGAATTCCCCTTCTTTTCACTTTACAAAATACTTTTATACTGATGGCACAAGATGTGGACAATGGCATATATACTGGTGTTCTACCCAAGCCCCATATGAAGAAGAACAGAATTGATCATTCTGTATTTTGTGAATTGAAGCCCTTTAAATTTCATGCAACGATTTGATTTGTCAATTAGCTTTAACAAATGGCAGCAATGTGTTTATTTCGAAAAATGATTTTAAATTAACACAAATAAAAAAAAACACGGTTTTAGGATGATCCATACATTCATGTTTTTACTTTGTGAATCTAATGCTGTGTACGCACTTTGTATGGAATCTATACACACATAACATTATAGCATAATTATAGATAGCGAAGACTATAGAAGTTATTGAAATTCAACTTATACATGGTTAAAACGTTACTAAACATAAAACCTTTGTAAATGTACACTGATGATGTTCATTTCAATGTATTTACTTTCATCTTGTATGTTCATAATTTGGTCTTTATTGATATTTCATATTCCCATAACTTATTATAAATAATTTATAGAGGCAACAAGATAACACGCACACTATAACTGGATTTGTCTGACCCACATGGTGATTGTTTTTTTTTAATGTTGCAATATTCTCTCAAGGTTGATATTGTATTGTGCGCATGTGTCCCCACTTGATTTTACTGCTTTCAACATTCTTGATGTTGTGCACTATAATCTTGTGTACAATGTTCATATGTATGCTACCACACTGTAGTTTTATATGAAAGTCTAAAATTGTTTATGTACGCCCCATTTCCCCCCTCTGACCTAGTTAGCATGCAAAAGTGATATCATATTCATATCATATAGAAATAGTAGGTAAGATACACACCTGTATGTAGTTTGAGGTAAATTCACACTACAAATCAACTTTAATTGCATAGACTATTCACCAATCGAACTGTGAGGAGGTTAGAAAAAGAGATATCACGTGGAAACGATAAAAGAATATACTTACTTACTCATCGCATTTATTAACAAAACATTAAACTCTATCTATGATTTTTTAAAAATAGCGACTGGGCGTATATTTACGAATGTATTGATACGGTTCAAGAGTGAGAAAGTAGTGGTAAGTAGTTTATTTATAATCTCTTTATTGGAACATAATTGTTTAAAGCTACCAGTGGTCATAGGGGTTTTAAGATTCCCGACACATATTTCAGAAATGTTATGAGATTGGTTTCCCTTTAATGATATGTTGTACAATAGAAGTGGTTATGCTAGTTATGGTATAACCATGTTCTGCCGTGGTTATTCTGTGGGTTTGATTCTAAAGGTAATACAATCATGTAGTTTGGGGTTATTACCCCAGGCAAACCTAAATGCCTTAGGTTTGTTTGTAATGTAAACGACAAATCAAGTATTTTATCATTCATACATGAATTAACGTAAACAACGAATACTACGAGTGACTTATACAAAATAAGAAAAGTTTTGTACAACAAAATATAGGCCATGATTTGTTATCAATTTTACGAAATTCGATGAGAATAGATTGACGTCATGTAGCAAGTATTTAACAAGTATTTAACTTTAACGAAAAGGCTATAGTTTTCTGTGTGATTATTTTTCAGTTTATGTCAAGAAATAGCATCTAACTTTTATAACAAATAGTGCACCAATGGCTGAACAGGATGGAGGAGAACCACCTACAGGCAATATTGTCAGGAAGGTTTTACATTTTGAGATTAAAAGAATAGAGAAAATAAATAATGAGCAATCGCAACAAATTGCAGATCTAGAGAAAGAAATCAGAGTTTTAAAGAGTAAGTGTGGAGTCGATTCAATAACTCTCTTTTTGGTTTACAGATTAAGAAAAAGTTTTAATGGATCTAGCGTGCACCAACTTAAGAACTCGATACCTGTCTATCACTAAAATGACGTAATAAAATAATGTAACTTTGTTTAAATAGTTTGAATGCAGAAAGTATCAATGACCTTTGCTAAGCTCAAACGATAATGTTAACGGTCCACCAGGAAATATGACCATTTCGATGGTCAAATGCAGAGTTTTAAAAAACGTAATATCTGTATATTTATTCAAACAGGAAATCAAATTCACCAATCACATGAAGTGACTCCGGGTGTTCCAGGCAGCAAGACTGTTCAGGGTAATTTCAGATTTTTTTTCTCGATATAGGCTATGAAATGTAGAAAAAAAAAAGAAGCATGTCTGTAATGTGTGATAATAAGAAAATGTCATTAGTAATACGGGTAGCACACTGGTGCAGTTACATCGCTCTTCCATCATGGACTCTATACATCATGGTATACATTAATGTTTTGATCTTTTTCAGTGACCAAGTTTGAAGCCATTTTGGAGTCCGAGCAAGAGAATTTTATGAGACTTTTAATGCTGACAGCTGAAAAAGGAACAGAAATATTTAGGAGGACTTTGATTCTTTTCTCAACAAAAAAATGCAACGTTGCAACTTTCAAAGAAGTGCTATCCATAGCTGAGGTGTATAAAAAGAAAATATCTCCGCATTTTTTGAAGAATATTTTGTGGCCTGATGTTGATCCAGCGGATCCAAAAGACCCAATCGAAAATGTTGATAAACTTGACATCACAGCCTGTAATGCTTTGCTCAATCTGATAGAAATAAGTGATCTTACAGATGGAAACAATGAACCACTAAAAGAAGCACTTGGTAGGATCAAACACTTCAGAAACACTCTTTGTCATAACAATGATCAAAAGTATTCAAGTGAAGCATTTGACCAATACTTTGAAGAGCTCAGAACAGCATTCAGTGACATAGCACATATCAACACCTTGCTAGAGATACCTGATGATGAAATTATGAAATACAAAACCCTACCAATCACCAGAGATACATGCAGAAGGATAATGGATGTTTTGAAAGAAGTCCTGTGTGAAACCATTGCCTTAAAAGAAGACCTAAACTCACTTAGAAATGATGTAGGACTGACAACAGGTGGCTTGGAAAGGAAAATGACTAACCTAAAAGTTGATAGAGAACAAAATGGTATTGCCTTACGAGAGGACCTTAACAAAATTAAAACAGATGTAGGACATGTAGCAGGTGGCTTAGAAAAGAAACTGAATGACCAAGAAAAACAAAATGAGAAACAGAAAAAGCAATATGACAGAAATATTTCGAGCCTTGAAGACACAATTTATAAAATGATGACGAAAATGGAAGCAATGCAAGGTAACGTCTTGTATTTTATTTTCTTGTAGCATAATCCGCCTATTTATAGCACTGCACAATTAAATTATTATAATATATCATTTTTACAATTGCAATTTGTTTCATTTAATGTGTTTCTTGTATCTTGCATAATTATAAAACTATGTTGGTTACATGATTATACTATAGACTACCATGTTTCAAAAATCATTATTTTTAAATATTTGCAGATCCTGTGGGTAGATCATCGCTTCAAATGGGTGTAGAAGAATGTGACAATGGTACACCAATACAGTTAGTGATTAACGGAGCTAATGTTAACTGTAATGCTTACACAGGAGACACCTTAAAGATTGAGAGTAAACCATGCATTGAGCCAAGAGACACCACAGAAGATATACTTGTAAAAGTGTCTAGTACAGGTGATGGAGAAGACACAGAAACGGAACATGTTTCTATGTTTACAGAAATGTGTGAGCCACAAGTGGTATTCAAAATTCCTCTGGGGTCAGTATTTATTTCAGGGATATCTGTTACAGCAGATAATGATATCATTGCCGTAGGGGGGTTCATTGGTATTGGTGTCTTCAGTAATGAAGGAATCCATAAGAGGTGGATTGATTTCCAGGGTCTGAGTTATATTTGGGACGTAACCGTCAACGGCCATTGCATCTATGTTACTGATACAGAGACAAGGAAGCTACTCGTAGTAGACATGAATGGTGCCATTAAAAGATCTGTAGCAATGCCTCAAAGCGAACAGGCCTCAAAGTGTACTTTGGGTGTATGTGTAACCGATAATGATGACGTTTTGATTGCTTCCTACAATACCAAGACAGTCTACGGATGTACTAGACAATCGACAACATTAGTACCTGTCATTGCACAATCTTCCATTCCTGGATTGGAAAATCCATATTACATCTGTGTGACACCAACAAAAGGATTAGTAGTGTCTAATGATGGTTCTGACGGCATCCAAGCTTTCGATATGAATGGACAATTACTGTGGCAGTATGATGGCAAGGGCATTGGACATGGAGACATGGCATTAAGCAGTCCCAGAGGAATCTGCAGTGATAGGGAAGGACATGTTTACGTGTGTGATTACTATAACAACCGAATACAAGTGGTAAAGGATGGTAACTTTATTGCAGCCATACAGCCTTGGGGTATGGTCCACCCACAAGCTGTGACAATAAATTTGAATAATGAGATAATTATAGCACACGGCAGTGGTATAATGAAGGTGAAAGTTTGGATGTAAATCCAAACTATTTCTAATGATAATTGGATGTATAATCTCCTGTCGATCTAAATGATGATTATTTAATCAAAGGCATAGAGTAAAACATAACATAGATAATGGCAAAATGTTTTTTGGTAATTAATTGATTAATCATTCGGTTTCACCTCGTAAGCAACACAATTGGAACTATGATGTGAACATGATAATTATTATCTAATGGAATTGGGTTGGAGTATGGTCAGATTTAATGATCACACAGAACCAGAGCTCTGATTACTTATCTTCAGATCAATATTAGCCAAAGGATTTACTATGAGAGGGGGTGGGGCTTTAATTGATGTATCACTTTAATTTTAGTAAGCTTTGTTGATAGCAACCAACCTCCGGATGTTCTCAAAGAAAATGTCCATTGGACCAAAAAGAAAACGCCCCGACAAGAGACTATAACTTTAAAGAGCCAACACATTATAAAAAGATATTTAGCTCAAATGCTAGTATGCTTTGAAACTTTCTATCAAACAATACTAAGCAAATAACAAACAAAGATCTTTATCCTCATTTCAAAATAGTTTTTATTTTGTCGTATTAGGACTCCATTTGAAATAAGTCCATGACTTTTATGGGTTATCCTAGGCAAATCATTGACTTATTCTTATTATTATTGTACTCTTATTCTCGATTAATTTCTTCTGGTAACTTTTTATTGTTCATAATTATGTACATGTAAATCATTTATGTTTATATCTTTTTCCAAATAAACTCAAACCAAACAAAACAATGTTCTTTATAGGTTATTTTATTATCGAAACATGCTGGTAGCCAGTTTTAAATACTTGAATCGCGAACACTTGACTTTTTTATAACAGTCAATATGAGATCATTCAAAACAAAGGTACTCAAGGTCATAAACTTTATCTAAAGGATCAAACCAAGTGGATATTGTGTAAGGGCTATCCTCAAAGGTTTAATTTCATATCGAAAGCATCATACTTAATATCTATGGGTGTATACCTAATAATACCTATATTTTATGTACATTATCGAATCCAAATATCAACTATTCAGTGCAGTAATTTATGTCTATAATGTTATCATGATATTGCTTCGGTCATGCAGTAAGGAATACAGTTATAAATCTCAGTTGGTCATGTTATCTTATGAATCAGGTGACTCTACTGTTACTTGTTATACTGTGTGCAGTGACACTTGGATTTAACAAAGCAAACAGTTATGACTGTTTGAAAACTGTGAAATAAATGCAAATTATGTGAAGATATACACAATGTACTGTTATTTTGTATACAGTCACAATTGTAGTACAACAAGGAATTTTAGTTAAAAAAGGTTAAATTGAAATTAAAGTTGCATGATTAAGGGTAAGATTTGACATAGGGGGTGAGTTAGCTAAATAAACATGGCGAAAATTACAACATTTAACTTACTAATGTACACTATATTACACATGATCAGATGGTGTTTGTTTTTTTAAGAAATCCTTACAGAGATATGATAAAATAATAACACAGAGTTAACCAAACAAATAAAAAAAAACATTTATACAGAGAATGTACTGAGAGTCTTTTACGTCAAAATGTCAGCCACAGTGCAACTACTCTATGTTTTAAATGTCTGTTTTCCAGTCACATACAAACACTATTGGTAGGAAAATTCATCTAAAAAAGTCCAATGTGTAGAAGACTACACTGTGTTTGTTTGAAATTCGTGTGATAAACCTACAGCATTGTTACCTCGTATAGACAAGACAACTGTGTATACAAGTATATGGTATCAACAGGACGAGAAATCTCCAAATGTTTGACCTTTATCGATCATGCGATAAGAATAGCGTGTAATACATAGTATAGACATTGACCTGGGTTGCTGAGGACCGAAGAAATACACAGCATCGTAAAAACACACTGTGAAGCAAACTTTAAGGTGAAATATAAGGTATTTAAACTTCATTTTACACTGTCAATTATAAGATTAAAACGAATTTAATATCATATGTATAGAATAGTATTTTTGGATTGATTTCTCGATACTTTGGAAATTGATCGGCATTGAAACTACTGCATAAAGATAATATTGTATTGTGGTGGACTGGTTGAAATGCGAATTAAACTCCTAATATACTGTCATATCACGATGCACGATGTCAATTAAAAGTAGAGGGAGACGCTGCATCATGGGTTTATAGTGCAATTAAGAGTGGAGATGTTGTTTTGAAATTCAAAGGATTAAGAAGTTATTTGTGGGTTGTATAATGTCAAATTAATATGAAATGGGACTTGTGTAGAATTACTTTGAAATAGATACTTATGCAGATAACAGCATCTGGCATGTAAAAGACTCTGATAAATGTTGAAAACAATACATTTATCAGAAGTAACCACTTCACACAGGTGGGAAGAAAAATGTATTTTTTATGGGCTTGTATATATATATCTTGCATATTCGCATCAGAACAGTCATACATAGTACATAACTGTATTTTCGCTTATCCCTTTTATGCAAAAAATGCCAGCATGACAATTCAAGCTGGCACTCAGCCATTAGAGCTCTCTGGTGATGGGCTAAAGCTGCAATATATGTAAGCGTTTATACACTCCCCAAAGAGAAATATTGGGTGTGTCCAGCCAGGAAACAATGTTAAGCGCTTAGAAACGCACTGTATATTTAGCGCTATATAAGTGAAGAGTATCATTATCATTATTATTGACTTATACATTAACATGACATGCAAAAAAATAAAAATTGAATGTTCCAAGTTATAATGGAAATATAAGTGGGGAGGGTTACCTTAACATGACTAGCAATGTTATGTGTACTTACCAATAGCTCATTGACACACACTTACATAATCTCATTTTGTAAAACAATTTCTGAATAAAATATTGTTTTTTTCTATTTCTTTAGTTGAAAATCACATTCAAAATGGCAGTGGTTTTTCCTGAAAATATTGATATACTCGATGACCTCATGACCTGTGGATTTTGTCACAAAACATTGACAAATCCTAAGCTGTTTCCATGCCTACATTCCTGCTGTATGGAGTGTATGAAAGTCAACGTTATGTCACAATATTTTACGTTGTCATGTCCAAGCTGCCAGAGAAAAGTTAACGTTAACGTTAACAACGGTGACGTAGGACAACTTCCTGACAACTTTCTTTTTCCCATTATTCAAGAACAAAAGGCAGTGCCAGCAGAAATCAATGCAAAATGCCTTCCTTGTGAAATAGAAAACAAAGAGATGAAGGCTACTCACCAATGTCTGGATTGTCCTGATACATTCTGTTCTGGATGTAAAAAGTTTCATCTTTATTCTTCTTTGTCCAAGAATCACAAAGTTGTAGAAATCGAGGACATCAAAAAGGGTAAACACAATGACGAGATGAAAGAGAAGAAGATTAAGATATGCCCAAAACATAGCAAGATTGATAAGAAGATTCCATTGGACTTCTATTGTGAAGACTGTCAAAATTTGGTTTGTCAGATATGTGTCATTTTAGAACACAAACTCCACAACTGCAGTACAGTGGATGTTGTCGATGACAAGGCAAGGTCTGTTTTAAAAAAGGTGATGAAACCACTAGAAACTAAACAGGAAAAAGAAGTAACATGTTCTTACCAGCTTGACAATACAGTGAAGACCCTAAACACAGAAAAGGAAGCAACTGATGATAAAATCCACAAAGAAGCAGCGGAACTACATGACTTAGTCGATAAAATCAAAGAAGAAAAACTGGAAAAAGTCAAAAGGCACCATGAACATGAAATTAAAATAATCGCAGAGACAAAGAATAGAAATCAGCTGATGAGAAACCAAACAGATGCAATGAAAGCGTTTGCTGAAGCCTTCCTACAACACAGCTCTAAGGTGGATTTTCTTAGTCATTTTAAAGTTGTAGAATCCAGAGTCAAAGAATGTATTGACAGAAACGAAGATTGCACCATTACAACCAAACACATGAAGATTGAGAATAAACCATTCATACAAGCTAGAGGCATCATAGAGGAGATACTAGGGGCAATATCCATTACAGGTGATATAGAAGACACAAAAGAAAGACATCCGTCTAGACCTAATGATAATGCATGGGAAAGACATCCGTCTAGACCTAATGATAATGCATGGGAAAGACATCCGTCTAGACCTAATGATAATGCATGGGGAGAGAGATTCAGGAGAAGCAATGCACAGGCAGAGAGATCCAGGAGAGATTATACACAGGCAGCGGTAAACAAGAGATATTATTCAAGGGAAGAGAAACCCAAGAAAGAGACATTAAGGGAGGAGAGTACCAAGGAAGATAATGCATTGGATGAGAGACCCAGGAGCGGTAATACATGGGAAGAGAGACCTTGGAGATGTAATACACGGGGAGAGAGACCAGTGAGAGGTAATACATCGGAAGGGAGACCCAGGAGAGGTAATACATCGGAAGAGGGACCTAGGATAGGTAATACATGGGTAGAGAGACCCTAGAGAGATGATACATGGGAAGAGGGACCCAAGAGAGATGAAACACGGGATGAGAGATCCAGGCAAGAAAATGGGAATGGGACACCCAAGTTTGAGAATATATGGGCAGAGAAGGCCAACTCTAAGGGGTTTTAATGACAAAACTTAAGGAGTTATTCTCAACACAAAATATTTATCTATGAAAGATTTACAATCATTGAATGATTTATACAAATGTATACATGTCACCTATTTAGTTAATATTTGATTTAAAGCATGTTGATTTGTACAATAAGAAAGCAAAATAACATTATTTCAATGTCAGTGAAAACCAACTTACGGAGGCCGTAGATTTTAAAGTATTTTCCTTAGTTACAAACATGTATCTGAAGAATATTAACTTCAAAAGATACCTGATATGAAGCAAAGTATTATTAAAGAAAACAATTACAACACCTGTTGATTTATAATCATGCTCACGACATCATGAAGTACATACACTTGTATCAATATGGGGTTTATATCCATTGGAGTAGCAATCGTTTTGTGACTCATCATAAAGATGAGGAGTTTTTGAACTTGAACCCATTATATTAATATAAGCACCAGTTATGGCCTTTAAGTAAAAACCTATCTCTAAATGGTACAGGCTTTAGATTAAAAAAAACAACTATGGGTCTCAAACAGTTAATTTTCAATGAATTGTCTAAATTAAATACTGCCCCATCTGTTATTTTTCATCACAACATAAAGCCCTACCTGTGACCACAAAACGGGGGTAGGGGGTATTTGTTAAAAGTTTCTTATGTAACGTATCTTATTTTAAAAAATATTGTAATTGATATTATGAAAGGTGTATAAGTCTCTGTTTATTTAGATGATGGTGTGCCTAAAATTAACTTAGATTTGGTGCAATTAGTGAAATAAGTGAGTGAACTTCAAAGAAATGTCTTTGTAGGCTGGTTGACATGAAGGATCATAAGAGCAGGGAAGTTGGCACCTATTTAAATATCAACTAAATGTTCACTAACGTGTATTTACAAAACTAGTACAACTATGAAACCAATAAAGTGTAAAACACAAGTGAAATAATAATCAAGGCTACTTGATGAACACTTTTTTGAAAAGTGTGTTTTGAGAACTTATATCTCAAACAAAACTTCACTTAATATGACAAAACAATTATGCCAAAATACTGAAATGTTTTTAAACCTTTGGCAGCCAACCGCGGGATATAACGCGGATTCTATGTATCAGTATTAAAATTGTTAAAATAATAAATATTCTGAGTTATTTTAGCTTGTAACATCATATTTCAAACAAGGGTGAATGTATGTTATCATGTCAAAAGAATCCGTAGAGATTTCTTCCAAATTCATCGAATACAAGAGATTTTATTATCCGTGTAATGACAACTAACTACCTAATTCAAGAAAAAAGAGCATGTTACGACGAATAGGACAAAATACCACAGGTGAAATCAAATGTATAAGTATTCACATATAAAGAAAAAATTATGAACAACTAAAACACTTCAATAGTTTTAAACATTCGTACTGTGTCAGTTATTTTTAAGTTCAAACAATGTTGATATTATAGAGTATTATAGATCATCAATCCAGCGCCCAGAGTTCAAACCCAGGGCAAGGCAATGATTTAATCATGGCTCTCAAGTTCAGTAGACCAAAACTGTCTAAATAAAGGCTTTGGGGAGGACCACATTGGAAATAAGTCTCAGACTTTCAAATGCTACTGCTATCCTCGGTGAAAACAATTCACCAAAGAAAACAAACAAACAAACAAACAAATGCATGTTCATACATGTAATAGATGATATACTTATTAAATACAGGTAGATGCGAATTGCACAAAAGGAAACAACCATTGAGAACAAATGTGGTGAATCTTTGTTACGGTAAGACATTCTAGTATACTAATTATGTTGATGCATAGAAGAATATAATATTAACACTGTTTATAGTCATATGAGAGTTGAAATTAGAAAAGGGCATTGTTTCAATAATTACCCAGTAAACAATATTAGTTGGGACCCAAGTATGACCTAATTGGGCTGAACATTCAGGCCCTGAGTGGGGCTCTGTTAATTGTGTTCACTAGGCTAAAAATAGTTTTGAGATGGGCTTAAATTCATAATGGGTTTAAAGTGAGCTATACACTAGAGCCAAACTGAGTATGACGTGGGTTCCAGCTTGGACCCTGCTGGAATGTACATTAGAGCCCAATGTAGCCTAACCAAGTTGGACCTGGTCAAGTTAATTTGCAGGGGGAGAACAAGACCCAGCTGGAACCTAACTAGAACCTAATAGGACAGAACATTTGGGCCCTATTTCCCCTAATTTACGTGGGATCAGGTAAATGTTCACCACCAAGGTGACATAGGACCCGGATGGATCCAAAATGGGTCCCAACTGGATCCTAATAGGAATGAAAATGGGGCCCAATAGGGCTAACTGAGTTGGACCCCGTCGATGTTGTGCACTCAGGCAAAACCGGACTTGCCCACCTCTGTCTTGTTTCGCCTGGGTTGACAAAATAACTGTGTCCCACTCAGGGTTGACCCAACTGGGGTTCGAATATTCAGCCCATTTGGGTCTAAGTTAAGTCGCAGCTGGGTTCTGTTTCGCCCCCACGGATAAAATCAACTGGGTCTCACTTGGTTAGGCCACTTGGCCTAAAGATTCTGAATTGTACTCTACATATACGTTGACAGTTAACTTATTTAAACTTAAACCTAAACTTCAAAGGAGGGAGTGGTAAATTATGTTGGGAAATCCACAATCCATACAAAGTTTATTATTAACTTTAGAGCATTCATGCACACTTCAAAGGAAACGCACCGTGAAAGTATTGCAAATAGGTTGTTGTGTGAATTCTGCATATCTTTATTGTATCAAATTCTTAGAAATAAAACCCCATCAACTAGGAAGTAAATTCTATTGTACTGTTTGGTAGTACAATATTGAGGTCAGAGACCCACTACTGTTTTCTACAACCCTCATTGAATATACTATGTTCATTCGCATATAGAACTTCATCAGGGCCTGACCTAAAACTATCTATCCGATTTGGAAATTAATAAACCTGCACTCTAGATAAAGGTAAGTGTCAACATGTAGGGTATAGATGAACAAAGGTATTTCCTTGAATGCTTCTAAAGCATAAGGATGAAAGCGTGAACATGTGCAAGATATACAGTGATGTATACAGTAGTGATATTGATATGGCGAACCACGTTAAACCATGTAACAAACAATTTCACTTTGAAGCTCATTTGCTAGTCATCATGATTATAGACATAAACACTGTTAATAGTCATAATTATGAGAGTTATGCATCTCTTGTCTATTGTTAGATATATGAAGGAATAAGAACTGTATAATCTTATTGTTTATGTTTATTATAGAGTAGATGCCTGGTAATTTTCTTTTAACCCATCATGTATTTCATTAGGAGCTGATGGCACTACAGCACACCATTTTAAGGTATTTTTTTTAAGGAGTTGATACATTATTCATCTTGATGTCATCTGAAATGATAATGCACATAACTTTTGTTGATAATCAAAACAACACTAAAGTATGCTGGACATGATATCATTTAGGATTTTGAAGTTATTTCACTGGGTGTTGAATGCCTTCAAATACACGATGTTACATTTCCTTTTTTGAAAAATTACTAAATAAGTTATGTTTTTTTTTTGTGAATGTGTCATACTTTCTTCCAAAAGTGCACGGTTATGCAAGTTTGCCTCTTCCCTAATAATTGATTTTACACTATAGGAGGTGATATAATGAACATGTATGTAAACAAAAAATAAAGGAAAAAAACCCAATAATTTTTAACAACACAAAAAAAATCACTTTCAATGGTAGGTTTGATTTCTTATTCTTGAATAGGAAATAGTAAAGTCAGGTTTCACTGTTAGGTATGGAATAGGAAGTCGAAAAGTCGTGTTTCACTGGTAGTTATTGAATAGGCAGTAGTAAAGTCAGGTTTCACTGGTAGGCATTTTGATGATATGTTTCATAAAGAAGGCAGAGTAATTTCTATAAGTATTTGTTAGCCATAGACCTTTATACCAGTAGCTTGTACGCTCGTATATAGAAGCAGTGAAGTGTGGTAGAAAGCATCATTATTTTTGTATAAAAGTATATTTTCGGTCAGCTTTCTGTTTAACTATGACCTGAACTGCAGCATTTCAACATTGTATAGAGAATATCACCGCAGATCACTGGTCACTAGTTAGGCGGTAGTATAGTTTAATGCTAGTGTATAAGATGCAGTGAAGTGTGGTAGAAAGCATCATTTGTATAAAAGTATATTTCAAATCAGCTTTCTGTTTAACATTGTATAGAGAATATCACCACAGCTCAGTGGTCACTATTTAGGCTGTAGTATAATTGTACAGTACAACAAATGAGATAGTGAAATACTAAAGCAGTGTTGTATTCTAAAAACTGGAAGGGGGTGCTATAAGCTATGTTTGTGATAGTCCTATTTTAAGCCTTTGGCATGCCATTTACTTGACAAGAAGCTATGAACCATGCCCCTTTTCTGGCTCTAAAATATCAAATGATTTGCCACTATCACTTCTTACATGTACTAATGTCTGCACTAAAAAAATGAATATTTACATTGATTTTAGGCAATTTAGAAAATTTGAACTAACATAAGTTTTTGTAAATTTTGACATTCAGTGGTGAAGCTGTTGCATCAGGTAATGATGATTTGACAGTGAAAATTTGATGACTTGTTCTTGATCAACAATTTCAACATTTGATATAAAGAATAAGTGGCCACCCTACCCTTAAGTAATTATCCTTATGTATCTAATTTTATCTATTCTTTTTTTAAAAATCATAATCTAACTGACCTACTTTAATATTGCATGATATTTTACTAATGAAATTGTATTTTGCATTTCTACAAATAAACAAATCAATTAAAAAAAAATCCTTAACTGCTCTCTATAAAATTTGCAAAAAAAAGAAAAAAGAAAGGGCATTTATTCTATGAGGATTGAAGTGATCGGCTAGAAACGATTTTAAAAGTATCTTTTTTCTCTGTGACCATTATTTTTCCTTTCACACTTAGACATTTTAATTTTTGTTTAATATTGATCTAACTTCTAAGAAATAATTATAAGCAAATGGTATGATTTCTATTTTTTTTTCTTTTCAGATCATTGAATTAAAGGTAAATGCAATGGCATCTAAAATTCCTTTTTTTAGGAACCAGACCAGATTCCACAGTTTTGCACCCAAAAGAGAAAACTCCTATGCTAATTGGTAAAATGCTTATTCGTATAATTATACATACCTTCATCTTAAAATAATTTATAGTGGAAGTTCATTTGAAAAATAATTACTTGGTCAATGTACTATTTTGCATATTAAGAAAGTATACCCATCCTTATCTGGCCGTATCATTTTTATATTTTATTATTTCTCATTATTACTTTTGACTACACTCCGCATTTAATGTCACAACTATGGATATGTGTTTCCATTTTCATAGACTACGTACGAATATCTTTTGTTGTATCTCTTTTTAATTCTGTATAATTAACCAAGCATGTATTTAAACAAGATTTCAACCGTTTTGATTCATTTTTGTTGTTTGCATTTGACATAAAAGTAACATTTGATAAGCAAAAAAGATATCTCGGTTGCGACATCCACGGACCAACTAATTAATTTGAAATGGCCTAATACCTTTTTTTTTTTCTTCTAATTGCTGATTAGGTTTGTAGATGGCGCTTCTTACATGGATGCTGTAGCTGATGCTATTGATAAAGCTCAAAAAGAAGTTTTTATC
>JAVSBT010016234.1:0-19028 GCA_033118115.1 Pharyngocirrus eroticus
GGTCTATTTGACTATATTTCATGTTTTGTGTTGTTGGGGAGAGCGAGAGTGGTGTTAAAATTAGAACGTACTGTATCGCGAGAATCTCCCGGCTCCTAGAAATATGGTGCCATCTATCAACGATACTTGCATACGGTTCCCCCCCCATATTATAATTTATATTATTATTTCTTGCAAAAAAATATTACATCTCATTGTTTTGCAAAAACAAAAATGTTATTTACATGATATAAGTGTTGCATTCAAATTTACTTAATTTTCTTTTCAGATCGTAAAGAGAGGTCTTGTCTCGGTACAAAAGTTACAAGCATGCATCATTTAAAGTGATAGATAACAATCATACACCTGTACGAAAGACTCATCAAAATGAGAAGGGGCAAAGTTCCTTATACCAGTGTATCAGTAAAATTTACCATTGAGTGTTCAATATGGTATTAAGGTTGGACAATTTACTCTACCCTTCACTATAATACACAAAAGGTAAGTAAGATTACTGTGAATAATTTACATTAAATTACCTATCAACTGATAAATCTTTTGTTCCGAATTTAAAACAACATACCAAAGAGACTTAAAACATCATGGTCTCTTTGAACATATACCCACTTTTTTGTTCTTATTGTGCCACAAGTCATCAAGACTACGGTTATCTTTAGCGCTAGACACAGAGATGAAAAGTGGACGTGTAATGTTTCACATGATGAAAACAATGTATTATTTTGTAAAGAATCAAATAGTATCAAGGTATGTTTTGTGTTTTATCATATAGTGAAAGTGCTATAATGGAATTACGGTGACTGGATATACGTTCTGCGCAATGGAGCATCCTAAGTGCTCTTCAATTCGTTAACAATAAAGTCAACAAACCCAAGAACAAGGTGTGCTGGTGGTCAGAAACCCCAAATGATTTATGTTGAATATATACTACCCACAATTTGCTTTCCATCACTTGTCTTTTGGTTGATATATTTATCCTAGTAGTGCAATTGATCTCACATTTGATTCACAACTTGCTTTTAATACCATCTTCTAAAACAGTATTTTAATCAAATATGGATCATATTAAAAATGTAGGTCATTTTCAATGTGTGTGATGGGAACCTCATCCATTCAGCTCAAAATGGTAATTAAAGAAGAAACACAAGAAAAATGGACTTATAATTCAATTTGGTAAACTAAGTGCTAAACAGGTCCATTAAGGCAACGTGAGGGCCTAATTGCTTTTTTTGCTAAGAACAAACATATGTCCCAAATAATAATTTTCTATAAAAGATAATGCTATAAAAGTATATATCTTTAGCTTAAGGACATCTTAAGCCACCGTTTGATGTCACTCAAATTTATTTGAATTTTATTTAACATTAAAATAAAATGAAAAAATAAAAAATATTTTTTTTTATTTTTAAAAACGTCACATGGAGATTTTTGTTTTGAAAAAATTGGCTATTTTGAAAACTATCAATTTTGAGCCGTCTTTTGTCATTTCAAACAGCCACAAATTTCTTTTGAAGAGAGCTTTATTCATACAAATACACGATGTTAAAGCTATAATCATGCTCTAAAATCTTAAAAAATCAAAATCTCCATGTGACCTTTTTAAAAATAAGAAAAATATTTTTTAAAATTTTATTTTTCTAATTTTTTTTAATGTTAAATAAAATTCAAATACATTTAAGTGACATCAAACTGTGGCTTAAGATGTCCTAAAGCCAAAAATATATACTTTTATAACATTATCTTTTATAGAAAATGATTATTTGGGACATATATTTGTGCATATCAAAAAAACAATTAGACCCTCACGTTGCCTTAAAGCAACAAAATATATATATGGCAACTGGAATTATGGACCACATAATATGGCACCTCACGATGCAGTGACTATTTGTGAAATCAAGGAATAACATTTTAAGCCAATGGGTGCTTTCTTCAGGGGCTTTAACGTAATGGACCAAATCATTTGAACTCGCATAAATGGTCTTCTAAACTTTTTAGACCAGTCGAAAGTTAAAAATCTAATGATTGACAATATCACTAGTTAGATGAATTGCATTGCTATACTCAATATAATCTACTCATATGAAAACAAAAGCAAGAGGTTAACTTAAATTGCCTATATGACAGTACAAGGCCCACGATGGAAATAAGCAATAGTGTTTTCTTGTGTCATCCTGGTTCTAATATACATACTGTTTTACATTTCTTGTATTTATTTTTCTTGTATTTTATAGCAATGTAAATCAAATGAAATCAAATCTCCCAAAAATATGTTACCATAACCCTAGTCTATATCACAATAGTAAACACGCTACATGACCATAATCATATGACCATAATGATTACCATTGTCAATATGCTACAGAACTATGGTAAACTTGTTACATAAGTTACTGTAGTCAACATGCTACCCAACCCTAATTATATTGACTACATGTATACATATATTCATGGGTTGACTATCTCCCCCCTGACTAGGAAAGGGCACCATCACTTGATGACGCCGCTTCTGTAGTCAGTCTGACTAAGGTTTGGCTGTGAGTGAAGACATGGATCTAAAGGACAATACATCTATGGATATTAAAAAGAAGTTTGAAAAACCTTCTCACAGCCCTGTTACATGACACAGTTATTTACTATATCATTGTTTCTCTCTACAGATCAATTCTGTAACTCGATCTATGTACGCATGGGCAACCAGAATAAATCTGAAAGAAAGATGGCAGAAGGAAGCAGTGTCAGTCAACCATTCGAATACACCGCATTGCTTTCTTTTCTCAGAGGACCGGCTACTTCTGTACTAAAAGATGCTTTTTTACATTTTGCTAAAAAGGAGCATGGAAATGGGTCACACGATTTTGACTTTCACAAACTTTTGCTAAATGAAGACGTCAAAAAAATCTTGAGAGAGATGGGGAGTGGTGATAAAATATTGAAGAATATGCAATGGAGAGTATTGTATGGTCAAGATTTTGATTTAATCGATAAAAGTACATTAGGAGACCCTGCTAAAATGGATATTACTTTACTAACAACTCTATTACGATCCAATAAGTTATGCAAACTTACTAAGCTTGCCTCGAAATGGGGAAAGGTTACACCAACAGAAACAGAGCTGAAAACTAATGTGGCAGCCCACATGTCATTGGTTGGACTTATTCGCAATGAAGTCACTCATAGCTCAAATGATCAGGTTGCTGGCATGTTCCAAGAATACTTTGATAAAGTCAAAACTTCGATTTGCTTTATAGCAGAGAAGATCGGCAAAGAGGAAAGGTACAAGAAAGAGGACCTTGAACGTTATAGGCATGATAAGGAACACAAGATTGCCAAGGTCATGGAAAGAAAACAGGAATTAGAAGGTAAGTTTACCTTTTTTACTCCTAGATATTTAACTGAATTTCTCTCCTCTGAATAGTGTACTGCTTAGGATTTAACTGTCTAAACAGATTTACTTTTTTTTTTTTGTTACAGGTGCAGACCATGATGTTTTAAATGAAGAGGAATCGGTAAGTTTGATAAAGAAAGAATCAAAACAACTTACATAATTCTTTACGATGGTATATGTAGACACTTATTAGGAATTGTATCATTTGTAACAACGTGTCAAAGTAAAGACAAAATACAATCACAAATTGTATATCAAACGTACTGCTTTAGCAATTCATAATGCTAACTTTGTGAAAGTGCACAAATAAAAGATAAAAAAGAACATGTTTTTCAAGAAACATTAATAGTGAAAGGCAAATCAAAATTTAAGACTGTAGCTAAACTACTTATAAGCATGTCCTAATGAACATATATTCTATGATATCATGCTACCTTAAAGCACTCACACCAACTACCAGAAGAATGAATCCAGACAATATCATTTGAATCATTTAAAAAATAATATCTGACTTTTAATTTACTTTGTATTATTTTTGTGTTATATTGTAATTGACCAAAATGCTCAATTCTGAGCGTAGGTCATTAATGGAAGAAGAAGAAGAAGGTAAGGAATTGATATACCACAAACCTTTACTTTATCCCAGAAACTATCAAAGCAACTGGTGTAAACGATGTAGGCACTTTAAGTGTATTTGTTTGCCACTCTCAATACTATCATGTTTTCCTTCTAATAAATAAAGATACAAAAGGATGTGATGGATTGCCTTGCCAAAGGGGGATTTGATTTGAGCGAAACATCCCTGAAGAATCATCCTTCCATACAAAAAATGCTTGAAGGATTGCTATCAGAAGGTGACATCCTAATGGATATGTCATCTTCTAAGACAGGATCACTTATTATAACTTGTTACTGTCCATTGGAAAAAGACACTCCTGAAGAAGGTGATCAATACCCATGGCTTGCAGAATATTTAGGAAAATGGTTAATAACTGAAAAGATAAAAGAAAAGGGAAAAGACTTTCCACTGCAAACAAGTAAATTATGCGTGGAGGTCACACTACTTAGAATTAAAGAAGTTGAAATGGATGCAGAAAAAAGAAAAAGAATTGTTGAAGAATCATATGGTGAGTGCCTTATAGTTTATAGTTTAGGATAGGAGTAATAACATTTCAAGCTACTTTTAACTGGGTTTGAAATCTAAAATTTTGATGATACATTGGAACCAGTTCAATGTAATAGTACAATGATATTGTACCAAATAAAATGATTCCTTTTGAAAAAATACCCATAATGATCATGAGTACTTAGTACCAGCATGGGATACTTGTAATTTGAGCTGTGGTCAAATATTCAGTAATATTTTGTCTATGTCTTTCACTAGACAATTCATTAAACATGATCAATTCTTTAGCCATACAAAGTACACTATGAGTAAAATATTGAAAAATTCCTTTTTGATGTGAGCTCATCTGGACATTAAGTATTAGTTAACAAACTAGTTGTGAAAAGAAACCTTCTAAATTACGAATCATAAGATGTATTCCAAAAGTTTGTCAAATAGAAAAAATGCAAGTTACATGGAAATGTATCCATGGCTGAACAACAAACTATCTTGACATTGTTCTGGAAACTATATACTACACTTTTCACCTTTTTTGAATCTTTCATTGTAGCATCGGTAGACCTACCATCAACAAAATTTAACGGGACTGTGAAAGGTATGGCTTTCTTTCCCTTTTTCTCTTATTGTATCATTATACATACATTAAAATAATATTATGTTTAAACTTTTGACTGATTTTAAACTTTAGCTCACCTTTCATAGCTTTCGACTACTGTATCTGCAGTCTTTTTCAATCTGACCAATTAGTGAATTGTATGATGTTGGTCCATACTGGGAGCAGATTAAATCTTCCTCCATCACGGTTCAAACTCGGCTTGATCAACCTGATAAGTATTGCCTCCTTTACACCCCTTTCAAACCATCTTGATTCAACATCGAGGATTCTTGCATTTTCAAATTCCACATGATAGTCCGGGTTTTCAACATAAATATGTTGGCAGGTAAACCTTTTTGAAGAAGAGTCAGAGCCAAAAAGCTAGGGTCTTCAGTAACTGGAAACATGATATTTATTTTGTTTTACCTGATCACTCTATCATACCGTTTGTGTTTTTAGCTTCACATATTTTTTGCTACAGAGCTTGTGGCTTGTTTGTCTATTATAAATGGGTATATTTTTCATGAAAACATTTCCTAACAAATTGCAGCTAAGAGAAATCTTCAGGCAAAATGAAATACCTTGATTCCATTATTTTTTTATCAAAAGTGATCATTTATAGGACCACATATGAAAAAGACCTGTGAATCAATACTGTGAATATCAATGAAGTAGCCGTCACCTCAATTCATCACAATGTACTAGATTATATTGTAATACTTCATTTTCTAATATTTGCTTACAGCTTTAACAGTCAGGGCAAATTTTGGATTTCAAACAGTAGTCAAAGATGAGCAGAGCAAAGGTAAATACAGCTATAAAGAAATAACAATAAATATGTACTGAGATTTAGCTTAGTCAAATTCCTGTTGGGTCCAAATATTCTCTATTTTACAAAAGTAAATTAATTACGTTTTCTTTTATTCGGTTTTAATGTAAAACTTAGTTGCCTATTAGATGACACAAAAAAAATATGATTGTATCTTGACTTAGTTATCTCTGCTGCAGATGTAACCACAGCTCCAAAATGCCTGACTAGTCCAGGTAAAGGTGAAGGAGTCAAAGTCAAAGATGAGCCAGGCCATGGTAATTACATATAGATACACACATATCCTGTCACTCACATCTGAATTTATTCTACATGCATCTTTATTCTTTTCATGGAAGCTTATTTTTACAAAAATAAATCTAATGTTTTGTTTTAAAATAAAGATTGATTAACCTTTAGATCACATGCAACATTTATATTTCAAACAAAATGTTCCAGAGATAATTAGCTCCTTTTTCAGGTATCTCCTATGCAGATATAGTCACAGCACCACAATGCCTCATTAGTACTGGTAAAGGTGACGAAATCATCATTGAAGAAGACGTTTTGTTGGCATTGGCACAACGAGAAAAACCAGCAGTGGTAGTTGGGATTGCTGGGAAGTACAGATCAGGAAAATCATATCTGATGAATAGATTAGCTGGAAAATCAGGCAAGAAAAACAATATGAAAAATCAATTGACTGAGTCTCACATAGAGTCATACTTTAATCTATATTAACCCTTTGAACCCTGATAAAATTCCAAATCCTCCATACAAAACACACCAATGTACTGAAAGAAACTTATTCTAAAAATTCAATGTACTTTGTTGATTAAAACATCATTGGAAATATTAAAGTTGATATTTTCAATGGGAAACCATACTAAATGAATGCTTGTACATAAAATGATTGTGGCAGAAGTTGAAAACATTTTTCTTACAGTGACAACTATGACTCCAGCGAATATTTTCATTTAAAAATAAATCAGAATTTCGAGGTCACTTTTTTTTAAAAATGAACATGCTCTATAAATATTATGTTTTGAGGGTTTTTGAATGTAGAAAATACCTTTTTAAAAAGTCAAAAAGAGAAAAGATTACTAGAAATATATTTTGTTGAAAACGGTACTTCAATGTATTGAAAAAAGATGCTCTGAGCCCTCCAGGCCCCCTGGATCAATCCTTAGATGTTGCAATCCTGGTCAGAAGGCATGCACTTGAAACAGTTGCAAACCTTATGATACTCATACTCTCATAAAGAAGAGTATAGCAAGTTTATCTTTTGTTTTCAAATAAAATTTTGGCAATATATTGGTATAACAAACAGCATTTTTTGATATATACGTGCATCTACTTTTTCCAAGATGGATTTTCACTTGGTTCTACCATTCAATCTCAAACCAAGGGAATATGGATTTGGGTTATGGATCATCCAAGGGATCCAACTCTGGATCTAATTCTATTGGACACTGAGGGACTTAGGGATGTTGAAAAGGTATACAATGTCATGTTCATACTGTAAATATATTTTTTTTTTTCGCAAGCTCTTTTTTTTTGTTAAATATATTCGTAGGATACACCCAAATCTCTTTTTCTTATTCCTGTCGAAAAATGAAATATTACGTTGAAGTACATCAGGATGTTTTTAATTTCAGGCAGATGGAAATCATGATGCCTGGATTTTCTGTTTGATCTTCTTGCTCAGCAGTACCTTAGTTTTCAATGTGATGGGCATATTGGGGCAGGATAATATTGATATGCTAAGATATCCTTTTAACTGAAATAGAGTTATGTGGACAAGCTGTTGTCTAAGGGTTTATCCCTTTGATAGTTTCAGAAAACAATTCCTAAGTTTCATCAACTTTTAGTTTGATGCGGTAATCATCATGATTCATTATTATTTAACTACCATTAGTGATAATTGAGCTGTGGTCATTTTGAAGGTCAAGAAGCTTTCCAATAGGCTTATATTATTATATTCGTCTCCTGGCCTGTATCAGGTAGATATAATACATTTTCCACTGAGAATATGCATGCAGATAAATGTATTGTTTTCAACATTAATCTGGGTCTTTTACATGCGAGATACTTTTATCTCTGACATAGGGCCTTTTATTTTTGCCTCATCAAAATGACGTTGTTATGATATTATTCATTTGACAGTTATATGTTAGAGAAAAGCTATTCGTTAGGCATATCACCACTTTGAAGTATAAATCAACTACTAATCAACCTTGACAATGTAACTCTCATATTAGAGCTCTCTACCAGAATACAAACAAAAGCAGCAAGAAAACCAGGAGAGGACCTAGATTTTGACGAGTACTGCCCATATTTCATAATGGCCCTTAGAGATTTCACTGCTGAGTTAGAGGCAAATGGAAAAGCATTGACTCCAGATGAATATCTGGAGCATTGCTTGAAAGTGAGACAAAAGGGTAAAAAAGAGGTAGGAACTTTTTAAAGAAGAAAATAATATTGAATGTCTCTGATTGATTTTTGTTCCCACTTCAGCTAAATTGTCATCCATGGGACCCTTAGTCATTGTACATTCATCCTTTCTATAAACAGTCATTCATATATTTTCCTTGATTAAGACCGTCACAGCTGCTTTTCTTCAAAAGATATGTTGTTATTGTGCTATCACTTGAAGCCAACCAGGTCCTAGATATTTAATTCAGTCAATTATGGTTCACAGAATTGAAGAGCCATATAAATCAGTCTTAACTTTGGATCCCACCTGATTCTCTGGATTATTCAGCTTTGCTAACCAATCAGTAAAAGAAGCCATGAAATCACAGCAAATAATTGCCTCTTGTTCTAAACTGTTTGATTACTTGATAGTTTGACTTTTATATCATTCTCAGGTAAACGATACAGTTGCACACATTCGAAAATATTTCAAGAGAAGAAGCTGCTTTATTTTTCCTCAACCAGCCACTAGGCGAAAAATAAGAAAGCTTGGAACTCTTCAAGATAGTGAAATAGAAGAAGACTTTGTAGAAGAGTCAAAAAGATTTGTTCATTTTGTTTTAGAAAGCTGTGAACCAAAAACAACGCAGAATCAGAAACAAGTCCACGGAAGAGGTAAACCTTTGAAAGTATAATCATAATAATAATCATCATATAACAACCTTTAAAGTAGCCCATAGCAGTTTTAAAGAGAAACCAAATAGTAAACCACAAAAGTGTTCGTAAAAGACTTGTACAGGAATAACCCTTCTCCCATTCCCACCCCAAATTTCAATTTCAATTTTTTTTTAAATCTTTTATTTAGTATCCAAATGGAATGTGAATTTGTCAAATTTGCAATTTGATAAAAGATAATTGCTTTCTATGGTTAAAATTGAACAACAATCTAAACTTGTTGCCCAATATCAACAAGAATCTCATAATTGCATTCTTATTTAAAAATATGATTAGTATATATCAATCATATCTATACAAGATTTCTTTTACATGTTCGTAATATGGGATCTGCCACTCTATAAAATAAAATAAAATGAAACAATGAACAGGTTCAGCATACACAATATTTGGGGTAATTGTATTTAGATTTGCTAAAATGCATACAGCCTCTTAGGGTAATATATTATTATATTAATATTTTTTATAGAATCATATTGCTATTCATTTGCAGTACTTGCTGAAATGGTTAAGATCTATGTAGACAGCATCCACAAAGGTGATGTACCATGCATTGAAAGAGCGGTTGATAGAATAGCTGAGACTGAAAATGAAAGAGCCATTACTGGAGCTGTAAAAGTTTTCCAAAAGTTGATGGAAAGCTGTGATTTACCTAAAGAAGTCAATGAATTAGAAGCTGCATTAAAGAATGCTCGTGAACTTGCTATATCATACTTTTACGAACATGTTTACAATGACCAAAATGAAAAATTAATTGCAAGATTCATGGTAATGTTCATTACTATATCATTGGGTTTTTTTCCAATCAATTTTGTAGATTTTAATCTACATTTGTTGAGACACTTTTATTTTTTGGTCAACAAAAACAAACAAACAATAGAAATTGTTGAACCTTATTTATGACTCGAATAGCAAATTGAATTTAATAAGTGATCATTCACTAAACAATACAAAAAAATATAATTTAAAAAATTCAGATTTTTCTTTTTATATCATGTTATCTATCACTATTTTATATTCATTTCAATTCCATGTTCTTCATAGAAAACTATGAACACTTTGACTCATCAAATTACAGACAAGAATATGGATATATCTGAAAAAAGGTGTAAAGCTGCTCTACTAGATTTGGGCCATACAATTGAGCAGAAGTTGCAATCCAAATCTTATTTTGAAATTGGAGGTCACGAAGATTACCTGGCAGATGTAGAACATATGAGGAAGGCATATTTCAAGAAAGAGGGATTAGGTGCCACGGTAAGTGCACAATGCAATGAGAGACCAATGTTCGTGGGTTATGGGTAGCACAGCTTTTTTTAAGCCCCAGTTCCATATAGATGTGAGCCGTGTAGACACTGTGATGGTTAGCAACAATCTTTATTGGTTTTCAGGGGAGCTCCATGGGGCTCCCCAGTGCCACTACAAAAAGTTGGGGTGGTTCAACTTTTTGTAGCGGCGTCGGGGAGGTCTGGGGAGATTTTGACATCCGGGGTTGGTCCAGATAGTGTCTGGGAAAAGCTGTAATTCAGCCTTGATTGTCTGTAGCTCTGCCTTGATTGTCTGTGACAATCAGAGTTACACATGCATACACTTAGGAAAACCTTTGACATCAATAAAAGAGTGTATAATCTTCTATTTGTCGATGATGATATTTTTTTGACATTTTCCATCAAATAACAGAAAAATGCTGTAATACCCAAATTTCCCCCAAAATTTTCAGAAAATATTGTATGATATGTGTGACAAGCCTTTCTTCTCAACTTATTGATTCAAGCATTGAGTGTCCTGTACAATAATTGACTCATATCAACATAATTATTTTGTATGCTACTAAGTTGCAGTATTCCTTTTGATTATGTTTTCTTGAGTTGGCTTATAATCTTTATTCCAGGGAATGCAATGTTTTGAAAAGTACATGGAATCAAGAGAGATACTAGGTGATATGATCAAAAATATTAATCTAAACTTATCTAAAAGCAAAGGTGGGTATGGTTATCAGTTGACAAATACTGTTTTTTATTGTAATTTCTAGAACCAAAAGAAAAGTTATGAATGATTTTGTTGTTTTCTTGTGTCCTATATTTTAACTTTTCATGGTTGCTTTAAAAAAATAATCTATTGTTGAATTTCTCATTTTTTGCAGAGGTATTATTTGTTGCATATTGAGGAATTCAATACCACTCTAGTACTTAGGAATTTTTTTTAGATTTTAATGAAAAAACAACATCCTCAAGTAAAGTTCGATCAACATCAGTGATGGAGGTTAATCTATGATTCATAGATTAACCTCCATCACTCTGATTTGAAGTGATTTCAAAATGACAAAATGATTAAGACAAATTAAGTTACATTTTTTAACATTTTGATATCAGCACATGTATGAATAATATAAATCGTTGGTAAGTATCTTACCAGGCCTAGATAAGAACGAGGGAGAAAAGAATGTCTGATCTTATCTTGGTGTCTTTGTAGAAAAAATTGAAGAGCAATCCAAAGAAAATGAGGAGCTTAAAAGAGCAGCTGTGGAAACCAAACAAAGCCTACTAGAGATGAACAATAAACTAAACGATATAAACAAGCAGATGGAAGTCATTAACAAAGAGAATGAACATAAATTTATATCAACCAAGAACCAATTGCTTCAAAAGCAAAAAGCGGAGGGTGAAAGACATTTAACTGACACTTTGGAAAAAAAACTGGGTTCAAATATTGCTAGCCAAGACCATAGATATGAGGAAATAGATGCAAAGAGGGTGGAAGAGATTAGCAAGTTGGAAAAAGAAGGACAGATAGAGAAAGCAGACAAACTAAAGGAGGAGAAAGAAGTGCTTCGAAAAGAGCATGAGAAAGAAAAAAGAGGACGAATTGGCTTTTGGGAGAAATTTCTATCTAAATTCAAGCGTAAAAAGAAAACAAATTCACGCAGCGATCCTTCTTCTGGTGACAGTGCTACCAATACTTAGTACCAAAAAGGGTTAACATTTTGATAAAAATTAAAAAAAAAAGAGATCATTATCTTTGGGATCATTACAGTATTAGCATTAGTGTTTTCAATTTGATAATGAGGATTTTAATTATGGTGGTGTTGGAGGGAAAAATATATATTCAGTTAATGCAATGTAAGTGTGTTGCTTATCATTTTTTAAGTTCAAGTTAATTGCTTATGTACTATCTTGGAAAAAAAATCTATTTATATATTTGTTTGACGGTTCTGAATATTTTGTTCAACTGCGATAGAAGTTATCTAACATGAAAAAATCAAAATGAGAATTTAAATGATACTTGATAAATGCCCATGTTAAACACTACACCTTTTTTTATAGGTGTATGCATTATTTTTTTCCAAGATAGTACTTTTGGACATTAGAAATTTGTGTTAAATTTATTACATCTAGTGTTTTCTTATCTGGTTTATGTCAAGCTGTAGAGGTCTACTTGAAAATCAAATGCAGTAAAATGTGAATAGATAATGATGTTTTTAACCTCTTGACAGCGACTGGCACATTCATGTGACTGATAGTAAACATTCTTAACCTACTTGCTCTAGACTTGGTAGATGTGATCAAATAGATTGATAAATGACACAATGTATATTTTCAAAGGATAGAAATTCTTATTCATCCCTGTACATATATGTACTTTCATACGATCATGTTTTGCTTTGAATAATAATATCGGACTTATTTTCTTTACCGTTACATGATTTATGATTAAAAAATAACTTTATTGCTTGGTGTTTTTTTTTCATGAATGAAGTAAGTAGCTTTGTAAATAACACATTCTTGTGTATTCGTATAGGAGTGTGATGTAAAAGGTTCTAAGTAAGCTAGTTTTTTTTTTTATTCATTTACACTTGGGTGTAGTCGAAATCATACAACATTAGGCAACAAAATACTGTGATTAATCTGATGTGATTGCATTAAAACTATATCAAAGCATACTTCTGTGTTGTATCTATTATCTTTTATCAATATTTAATAGCATCAAATATGAGAAAGAGCTGAAATGGCTGAGGCCATTATATTTCCTGGATTGGGTTCTGCCCATAACCCGCCTATTTTTGTTTTCTAAATAAGAGAGACCTCATTGTGACCTAATTTATGACACAAATGTTTATTCCATGGCAATCATACCATATTGCTAAAAACTTTAAATTCCAAGGTATTGCAACATAAAGGCTTTCATTCTTCTAATGAAATCTATTGTGTGTGATTAAACATGGATGGTTAGAACATTTTTTTCAGTTGAGATTAAGATAAAGTTATGAGCCAACTTCAAATTATGAGTGTTACGGTCACCTGTTTTGAATCACAAATAACACAAATATGACATTTCATTATTCAATTTACTTTTTTCTAAGATGGATTCTTTAACCCAATGTTGACTTATCGTATGTGTGTAAAGTCATACTCAAACCCATATGGCCTATCAGGCCAGTGCTTATATCTGGTTTCTGTAGCATAAGAAAACAATATATTTTGAAATAGAGTATATTAAATGACTTGATGTATTCACATTTGTATATAGACGGATAAATACATTTTTCGATTCAGAAAACGCCTTACATGTCTATATTTTGAAATCTAAATTGCATTTGCTGCTGCCATCTAGTGTTTACAAAAAGGCTTTTATGTAACACTGCCATGACACCAACACAACCTTACAGTTACACAGTCATGATATTTGTAATAGACCCGGATTCAGGTATCTTTTGTTAATCTCAATCTATTTACCGAGAACCTGTTATATTTGAAGCAATTATCACTTTTGGATTAATTAATAATATTTGCATTATTTTCATAAAACACCATAAATTAGTAATTAGGTTGAGTCTAAATTCCATTTTTATCAAGCATAGCTTCTCTCTAACTGATTTGCCTAGGGGGGCCATTGTGATTCCGATTATTGGATGGAGAGCATGAAGAAATCCATCGCAATGTAAGGTTGATTAGTAAAACAATTGTATCACATGTCATGAAGATACAGGCTTCTTTGAACTTGTTATTCAACATTTTAACATTTAAATTGACCTAGAATGCTCGATCTATCTGCAAAATAATCTGGCACTCAATCGAATTTAACAGAGCCTCACCTCTGCTTCTGTGTCTGAAACACATACTATAGGTCTTATCTGTCAATTAAAACACAACTATACATTTTCCTTGGATCTATTTAATGATTCACTTTATTTGCATTGTTCTGATTACATTGATCTTAAACATTTCATCTCTATAAGATAAGAGGTGCATATGCGAGAGCTTATAGCTAATGCGAATATGTTAGATTACTATTTCATCCCTGGTTTGATTTACTATGGAGATCATACACCAGATCATGTTGACAAAGAAACCTCAACTCCTTCCAACAATACTCGTTATCGAAATCTTTTGCAGGTGTGGCAAATGTAAGGCAATTCTGATTATTGTGATCATTTGGTTCACCGGGCAACCACTGTGCATCCTCACTCAACGGTTGCCATACAGGCCACCACTTCCACTGTCCTAAGTAAGTGAGATCATTTCCGCTAGTGAATACACTGTCTCCATAAGTATCTACAAAGATTAGACCCAAATATGGACACTTTAATTATTGTAGTCTCCAAATAATCACACATTTCTGTTCATATCTTTAGTTTGATTTGATTTGATTTGATTTGGAGAAAGTGATTTACAAGATAAATTTAAAAGTAACATTTGCCTGGGATAGCCCATAAAAGTCCAATGGTGTCCCAATAAAAAAACTTAAATAAGGAAGGAAGAGAATTAGATATGAAAATAAAATAATAAAACAACATTTAAACAGTACTATTTAAAAGAAAAAAATGATATGATAACCAGTGAATCAAGTCAAAGTTTATGTTGATGGGCAATACATTGAAAACAAAATCGTAATAGGTTGGTTTTGTTTTATACCATATTGAACTAGCATGAGCTTGTTTACATGAGCTCATCGAATCTCTAAGGGAGGAAATAAAATATGCACATTGTAGACATAAAAAAAAGTCCTAACTAGAAAAAAAAAATGTTTCCTGTACTATGATGGTACATACTAGGACATCTAGGTGGCGCTTTATCTTTTTCCCACAATTTCTCTTTTCTCGATCACATGTGATACTCTGCAAATTTAATCCCAACTATCAAACAAAAATCTTTTCCCTCCCATTCCCCCCTCATACCTTGGTATTTTTATTTGTTTCATACGACATAAATATGTTTGTATTAAAGAAATATATAAATAGACTCACATAGGTCAGGAAGAACATTCTTTTTCAGAAATTCATGCTCTTCATTAGTTTCTACAACGACTAGGCTGGAGAATGGGCCCCCAATTAATCTGCAGTGTTCCCTAGCGTCTTCCCAATTCAACCTAAGATTTCCACTGAACCAGTAACAGGACCCTCGTACAGCATCATCGTCAAACTGCACAAAATCGAGGGGACAGTCGGCTATCAAATAATAGTATGTTTTTATTAGTAAAATTTACATCTGTGGTAGATAGAAGAGTAGAGGGTTTAAAACTGTCCTTATCATAATACCAGTTTCAGGTAAAAAGAGTAATGAAAATAAAGATAATAATTATATGATTGTTATTATTTGAGCAAATATTATTCTTAAAAAATTGATATAAACAGGTTTTTTAAAACAAGATGTGCACACGCCCTATGATATATCACGTATATATACTTTATATTTACCACCTACATGAGATCCAAAGATGACAAGATGAAGTGCCAAAACAGTCCAAAGTCCAACCATTGCTGTTGTTATCTTCATTGTTGCAACAAAATCTTAAAACAACATAAAAAAGAGGGGATATAACATACAATGCATTTGCAAAATGCCAGGAATAATACAATATGCCATTCTATATTAAATGTATGTGAATCAAAACAAAAAATTCTCTTGACTAGCTTAAAGCTTCTAAGTAAGCTGTACAATTTTTCAATTCAAACTGGTCAAGGATGTAGATTTTTTGGATCACATGATGACACTTGTTAGATAAATTTACACTGATCACTAGATGTATCTGAATACATTTTTCGATATATGGTCGATACTCGATAGTGCTGGTAAAATAATAATCTATTTTTCGGTACATGTTCATTTTCAATCCAGTCTCAATAAACCTTGATTTACACAGGCATATAATTATACTAATCTGCAGGTAAAATCTAAAGCGCAGTGTCTTTAAAATTGAATGCATTAGAACAAAATAATGATGTAATTGTGTTTTGTGTTTCAACGATGCTTTAGAAACTGCTGTCTTTCTTTTTTTTCATCTACATTTCAACCTCAAAAATGTTCAAGATGTAATCGAAACGATGAAGCTGTGCGAAAGGTAAACATATTTGAAATTAAGTGAAATTGGCTTATTGCAAAATGTCTACACAGTTGTGATTTAAGATCGAAATACTTTTAAAAATCGAGACGTTGCATACTTACATGCATCAGCTCCTGGTCAAATAAAACACTGAAACAGTTTCATTGTTATATATGTATGATCTATGCATACCTCAGATTTTGAAATATGTAATGTAACCTCACCCTGGACCCTGACTAATATAATTATCATTGTCTCATATTCCAAGCTCCTAGTACTCCACTGCCAAATACTTTATTCTTTTTTGGAATTAATTTTCATTCCTCGGTTACCATAACAATTCACATATTTGATGCTATTGTTCTTTGCAGTTGTATTATTTATTATTGTGCAGTTAATAGCTCACACAATTTTTATATCACACGATTATCCAAGGTTCATTCTGATGGTATTTTAAGACTTTTATTCCCATATGTTGTTGCTAAAGCTTGCCATACACTTGTGTACTATGCACAGTTACTTTGCCACAAAAATATTAAAATACTCATGTTATCATACTGTGTGTTATAGTTATACCCAAATCTGCAGGGTTAAATATGGTGATGCCAATACACATAATGTCAAGTTAAATATCAATAGTGTTGATCATGTTATTAAGAAACAGTGCATACTACACAAGTGTGCTGTAGACTTTAAGTAGACTTTTAGCCACTTTTGGTTTCCCTTTTTCTTATCATAAATCAAGAGCCAAATTTTCTACATGACTTTGCTTTAGAATTCTCCCAGGTACTCTCTTGTATACTTTTATTTTACTTCGGAGGGGGGAAGGTGGCAATGTTTATGAGCTATATGTCAGTATACATTTTCATTTCACTACTACATGTTATCCTTATCTAGTAATTAGTTTATTTGGGGGGGCTAAGTTATGTCCTAGTTTTAAAATTAAACAGAGGACCACTTTGGTCTTACCTCGTGTACTTAAAAATGTTATACTCTAAAATGGCCTGTTTTGATATTTAGGCGTAAAATCCTTATTCTCATTTGAGAATACAACGATCTAGAGATCTTAAAACACATCTGAGTATGTATTCCTCAGAGAAAAAAGAATCTTTGAACAAACTATAAGTTCTCAGTTTTAGCTATTACAATAATTATTGCTAAATTCCCCTTTTCTTTATAAATTGAAAAAAGGTAAAATGTCTTTCATTGATGTTTATGTGTACACGATGAAGTGCTTAACCGTGTAATATATACTTTTACTGTTCAAAAATGTGTATTGAAAGTAATAGATACACTTAAATTCAAGAATTTAAAACTCTAGATAATGGCGCATAACATTGTTTTGCTGGCTTAAGAATGCCACATTTCACTGATATCAATGCATAGTTGCAATTAATTCATAATGTCAATGACAACAATTGATAACTTGGTTACACCCAACAATAAGGAAGGATTTGAGCCATTAACATGATAATTTTGGAATTGTCTTTGTTTGAACACTATAAAGGGGAAAATGGACAAGGAAAAATATTTCTAATATGCTTCCTTCTTTATGTATTTATGAATATTTCATTACGTCAAATGGTCACAATGTTAAAAACAAGGAAGCAAAATTCCAAATTAAAGTAAAACTAAGTCCGAATAATCATGCAATATGGAGAACATGAAAGTTTCTGAACATGTAATTGTATATTATAAAAAATCGCTAATAAAACTAAAATGCTCCTTAATCGGACTTATTTTTTTTTCAATTGGATTAAATTGTCAAATGATCCTGGGTTATAAAATTCTAAACTTTCAATTGTCATCTTGATACATAATGATATTAAGAGTTATGTTTATATTAAAAGGTGAACGTATATTGTTATAAATCAACTTATTTCCTTGTATAAAGCTATGCTGTAATCAATCAACATGTTTCCTTGTATTATTTGGATTGGTGTTGCTCATATACTCTAGACAGTCTAGTGTTGTACCTAGAATCTTCTGGTCGTCGTGACACATAATTGAGAGATAACAGAAGAACATACACATTGATTGGCCCGGTCACCCACAAAAGATGTGGCTGCACCTTTTCCAGGCATTTTTTTGTGAGTAGCTTTCAACTAATCTTACTGTATTTCAGTCTCTTTTCAGTTTGTTTGTACGCTTTATTTGTTTTGCAGCTTCATGCATGTTCACATTTTATCACAAACAATGAAACGTGTGCAATGGCAATGAAATGAAATCAGACCTTAAAAAAATGAAAAGAGAAATATTCAATAAAGTGAAGTTTTCTGGGGATCATGTAGCGTGTCATTATGCGGCGTCTCGCTGTACGGTTCAGTCATGCAAGGACAATGTCCTCCATCCTCATATATCGTAGGCCATGATTAGGCAATTTCCTTTTTGTGAATTCCGGGAGTGAATGACTTTTCCTTTCCATTTAGGTTGTAAGACTATAATTACTAAATATTAGGGTCTTATTTTTCATTATTTCAGATTCCTTTTGGAAAGCAGTTTTTTCTCATTGCTAATGCTATAGTATACTCTGCAAAAATTCAAAAGCACCATTTGAAAAATTTCAATTATTTTTAAATAGAGGCATCACATTCATCTATTTATTGATTAGAAATGTTAAATTACATCTTGCACTACAGAATAA